>JAFVLL020027731.1:0-10441 GCA_021397915.2 Tor tambroides
TAAATGACATTAAAAATCAAAGTAATCACTTTGGTAATCTAAAATACTTTTCGGATGTAACTGTAATTTGATTACCACCCATTTAAAATGTAACTGTAACGAAATACAGTTACTCATATTTTGTATTTTAAATACGTAACGACGTTACATGTATTTTGTTACTCCCCAGCCCTGTGTGTATATATATATATATATACACACACACACGCCGATCCCCGTAATATCGGATGGAAATAATGGAAGAAAGTTTTCCACGTTTACTTAATCGTATTTTGGAGAATATTTAATAAGCCGTTTAGAAGTTATAGCCGTTTGGCTGTAGCCTAAGTGTGTGGCCTTCGAAAACGAAACTAACCCGTTCATTAAGGAAGTAGCCTAGAGGAGGCGTGTCCACTACTTTCGATATGTAGAGTAGAAATACAATGTAGGAAATAGCTTAAATATTCGAGACAAGCCCTGACATCTTCACACTGAGAAGAGCTAGGCTGCTGTCTGATGACTTCACTCACAGAGGTAAGACAATGATTGAATGAGCCTTGACTTGTGACACTCCCTGCAGCCAACACGAGTTTAACTCGTCAACTGTAACGTTAGCCCACAGAAAAAGTGTTTTCTACACCGCGACAAGACTAAAACGATAAGCTTTTTATTGTTGTTGTTTAGTTTTCAATGATAAAAGCAGATCAAAAAGTAAAGAATGTATTTGTAGGCTAATTCATTGTTATTTTTGTATTTTTATTTGTTATTTAAATCTAAGTAGCCTATATATAGAGCGACGTTTCATTGAAGCTTCATTGAATAGCCTGTTTGTGGGTGCTGTAAATTCATAAATTGGCTGCAGGTGCCACGAACTAGATTAACGGCGTTCACACAGATGTAGAATACGGTTGTGAATCCCTGTTTGTGCAAAACACGGTTCTGTTCCACTAGGAGCGGATTTGGCTCATGTAGCCTAACCTAATGTAAGAAATCGGTTGAAGATTTTTTCGTCGCAGTGATGCCGTCACCAAAAAGACTGATTCTATTGATTTCTTCAACTCAAGATACAGTCGTTGTGCCAATAGGCACGCTACGTCTCTTTGTGTTATGACTCATTGAATCCTTCCGAAATAAACGAACGACTCTCACTCCTCTCATCTCGACCTATGAGTGTTAAGAGTGTCTGATTGAGTAAAGGCGAATTATTGCACTGGGATGATCAATCTTGAGCTAGATTTAATATAAAGTACTATGCTTGACATATGTTTAAAACTATCTACTATATCTTTAGCTTAAAACTTAGATGGCAATGCGTGCAAAAAGTTCAGGCTATACTGTATGTCTGAGTCACTAAGAGTGACTAACACAAAAGCATTGTTGAACATTGCGACACTAACCTAACTAGATTTTGGTTGCATTACTGTCAGTAGTTCTGCCGATTACAGCTTTTCCAGTTACAAGATTCAGCTTTAGAGAAAAAGCTGAAGCATGACCAAACCTGTCCGAGATGGGAATAACACACTTACCTAACAATTCTCTCAGTTTAAGCTTTAAGGTGCTTTATCAGTACACACACACATACATATATACATTATATATATATATATATATATATATATATATATATATATATAAGTGTGTGCCCCTCTATAGTTCTTTAAAGGTTCTCTCTTTTAGTCTAGTTGGGGAAAGCATTAAATAAAGAGATTCAAATACAGTGTTTTTCCTGAAGATAAAGGGGTTCTTAACTTTTTGCCCCCATAAGGAAATATTCCAAGGCCCCCAAACAAGACTTTTTGAGTGCAGAAAAGCATAAAAGTGATTCAAAACAGCTTTTGCCATTGCTATGAAAGCGAATTTACTACAAACATAGATAGTGAAGTCACACAGGAGGATATATATAGGCCTATATATATATATATATATACATACGGTGTATATATGTGTGTTTGTAAAAATATATAAAGAAATATTTATTCATATTGCCAAAGCTTTACAGATGAGCTGCATACTGATATCTGTAGAAGAGAGCATGACAATAACAGTGCTAAGCAATGTACATAATTTGAAATATGAGAAACAAATGTACAGAACAACAACAACAACAAAAAAACTCTAAATAAGGGAGAAGTTACACCTAAAAGAAAAATTAAAATACTACAATTTAAAAAAAAAAATAGAGTGAGACAAAGTAAAATGTGGTGGAAACAGACTGCTGCAGTTCTTGCGTTCACATAATAAGAAGGGCTTTCTTCCAGCAACAGCCACATTTTACTGTCTGCTGGTTTCTATGGCAAGGTTGTGTCTGCTGAGTTTGTATTTTGTTTTCAGATGTATTTTATCTTTCACTGTGTAGACTGCCATGGTGTTGTATTGTCTTTTTGGGGTCAAACAACACTGCATTTGATTTTATTTTGCTGTTTCCCAATCAGTTATAATATTATAGCATTTATGCTCTAATTTGATTAGTTTGGCAGTACTGTACTGTACGTAAACACACAAAAAAAAAAAGTTACAATGAAACATACAATGAAAGACATTAATATTATTATGCTTTGTACATGTCAGAAATCTAGAAACATGAACAAAGAATAGGCATAATAAAGAAAAAGTATTGAAAACACGGTTAAACTGCCCAAATCACTGTCTCCACCTGCCATATAATGAAACCCCAGCCCCAATAAAACCTTTGTGCATGATGTCAGTGTGGGTGAGGCCCAGTTTCATTAGTCACTCATGATGTAGGTGATTTTTTTTTTTTCTTTTTTTTTTTTTTTTCCTTGAGTAGAACAGTAAAGATTTTTAACTGAAACGTGGTCCTTGGTGATTCATAAAATGTAAGTTAACAGCCTCCGGTTTTAAAAAAAGAAATTGACCATTATTTATAACATTATTACCTGTAATCCATAGCCTCAGGCAACAGGGAAATCTGATGCAAACTTGTTCTTTTGGACATTTCATTTCATTCATCATTCTGTTTATGTAATCACGCTATGATGTAACTTATATGCAGTCTCAAACCTGAAATGTTCTAAGTGTACACTATACTTACCTCGGTGACCTCTGACCTTAAAAGTGGAACCCTGAGCAATATTGGTCATTAGCTACATTTGGACAAGTTCCAAGTCTAGGCAAAAAGAATGTGCAAAATGTTTATATATGTAGATAGAAATGTGCTCTAGGGACTGTTTCTTGTTTCAAGGAGCTAGAAAGATGCTGAGCTGACATATCAAGGTTTCCATAAATGTCTGTATAACCCAAAATTTGTCGTGGGGCATGACAAAAAAAATAACCAAGTAAAATGAAAAAGGATTTTTTTTTTATTTGGTAATAATACAAAAATTAAAAATTGGTCACACAACCTACTCTACAATTTTTGGACCATTTGAGATGGAATAACGCAGACCAGAGTTGCCCAAACTTTTTACTACAAAGGGTCACTTTTTACTAAATGATCTGTAATAAACCAAAACTAAATGCTGCATTATATATATTGTGTTAAAATATACATTTAAAAAAACATAAAATTAACTTATATTCTCTACATTACAGTGCAAAAATAAAACCAAAGATGTTTGTTTTCAATGTATCTCTTGTGATATGGCATTGTGGGTCAAAAACTGGATTGCACATCACAGATGGGCCTTAAGGCTTCATCTTTATCTGTATTCACTACGGGGTTGCCTGTGGTAAATTTAAATTTAGTAAACAGTATGTAAAATAAATCTGAATTTTATTGCTGCAGCATTATGAATGTGTTATAGATGCAGATGGATTTGGAGTTTCAGCGGGTGCTGTTAAAGGTGCAGGCGTCTCTCACTGTCGACGAGGTGCAGGACCTGGTGTTCCTCTGCTCTGATCTGCTGTGTCTGAAAGACCTCAGCACCGTGACCTCAGCCAGATATCTGTTCAGTCTTCTGGAGAGCAGGGACCTGCTGTCACGGGAGGAGCCGTCTCTGCTTCTAGAGCTGCTCAGGATCCTGAAACAGAACAGCCTGATCCGCAATCTGACCTCAGAGGATTTTATGCCAACCAACGGCACAACATATAGTCAACAAATCTCCCCATACAGGTGAGGGATGCAGCTGCTAGTAATAGAAATGTGTTTGATCAGGTCAGAAAAGCTGATTAAGAAAATATGAACTACCAAGAAAATTATTATTATATTTTTTTTTTTTGGCAGCGGCTATTTGCACTGTGTAAATAGCATATTTTCTTAGCGATATATTATATTTACACTGAATGCAAGTAGTAATGGATTCTATTTACACTAAGTGAAAATAGCGATAGATTCTATTTACACTGTTAAAATAGCAGGGTTTTCTGCTAATTATACTATGTAATGCAAATAGTGGCAATTATCTGCACCTCAGTATTGTAGTACATTATAAAACAGTATGCAATAATAATGTATTGAGTGTAAATTATAATTTTAATTCAAATTATTAAATGGATGCCACCTTATTGGGACAATAAAGCCCTACACCTAACCCTACCCGGTACTTTATTTTCAACTTTTTGATTATTTTCTTAATTCCTATTGAAAATAAATGCCTTTCTGATGTGATATGAGATTTGAAAAGGGAGGGAAAAAAGTTCTGCAAAAGGCGGATTCGAACTCGGGTTGTGTCAAAAAGATTACATGATTTACCATCTACGCCAATGGAGCTGATGTTTGACAGATGTGATGTCCTTTTGTAGTGTCGAGCTATTTGGGCTATATATTTTTTTAAATGCAGTAGCATTTGTGTCTTTTTGGGGTGACTGTATTTTACAAGGAACATCAAAAAGTCTTTATAGTTGCTTTGTAATAATCATCAGTATTTGTTTTTATGTATTTCAGACAGTTGTTGTATGAGCTGTCAGAGTCCATCTGTGAGCAGGACCTGAAAGACATCAAATTCCTACTGTTAAAAACACTACCGCGTAAAAAACTGGAGAAGGACACGGTGAGAGACACGGACACAGCCTCAGTGCTCTGCATGTGACCAGACTGTGATGATTGACTAAACTACCTATAAACAATCATGTCTTTTAGACGCTTTTGCAGTTGTTTTTGGAGATGGAGAAGGAGGACCTTTTAGATGAAAATAATTTGGATGTTCTGCAGAAAATTATAGCAGATATCAATCCCAGTTTAGAAAAAAGAATCATTCAGTACAAAACGGAGAGTTGCGAGAGTGAGTGGCTGTTTTATTATTTCATAATGTGATGTTAATTTGCCTCTGGTATATTTAAAATGAGCTACAGTATCAATCAAAACTGTGAGGAGGTAAATGGATTTTATGCATAAGCTACAGTGTGAAGTGTTAAACCATAGAATGAAACATTAATTCGTATTTGTACAGATATTTGCATTTTTTTTTTCTGTCTTATTGCAGCAGGTAGAATGGTTATTGCTCAGGAGATCGGGGATATTACTCATGCGTTGTACTCACCTGCTCCGGTATAACTTCATTTGCCTAATTTGCATTAATGTACATAATTTTTGTGGATGTTTTACTCTTCCCAATGTCATATTTCTTCCGTGGAATACAAGAGGAAAAAATGTTTTATATGATGCTCATTTCCATGTTTATCCATGAATGAGTTTTAATAGCTGGAGAGGGAGATTTTCAGATTTTTATTGAAATATTTATCTACACATTTATTTGATCAAAAGTACAGTAAAACCGCAATATTGTGAAATATTATTACCATTTAAAATAGCTGTTATTCTCTTTGTTAATATCTTGTAAAATGCTGATGCAAAGCTGAAATTCCAGCATCATTACTCCAGTCTTCAGTGTCACATGATCCTTCAGAAATCATTCTAATAGGCCAATTTACTGCTCAAGAAAACAGTTGTGCTGACTAATAATTTTGTGGAAATCCTGTGATAATCTTTCTCTCTTTTATACAGTCCTCACTGGTGACATCGCTTACATCGGGTGAGTTTATTTTGCATGCTTTGCAGGAAGTAATGTTATAAGAAACTCCATGTAAAACAATGACCAGTTCATAAAATCAGAAGTCAGTTCTGTACTGTAGCTTATGTCATGCTGTACAGCTGGAATGAAAAAAAAGATGTGTGTGATTCACTTCATCTGTATTTATAAACAGATACAGGTGTCAATAAAGACTCGAACCACTGGCATATTGGCTAGTGAAACAATCTGGAAATTGTTCCTTTAACATTATTCACAAAGGAAAGGGAAATCTTGCATATTGAAATATACAAACAAATAATGTCTTAAATACAAAAATGTATTTGTTTGCCATTGCTCTTTTTGACAGTTGACATAATGGAGGAGCGGGTGGACAGACTAAGTCTGACTGAAGGTGCTGCTGGGGTTAGTCGAGGTACTGCAGTAAATCTCTACATCTCTACAATACTACATCATGTTTGATATCTGTTTTCAACCTAAACTAAAAAAGGTCTTATCTCTGTGTCTTAGATCAGAGCCTGCACGAGAGCTTAAACATGTCTGTGACTGAAAATCCAGAGGTAAGCCTTTTATACATTAGATATTTATGCTGTGTTCAATACGTTTAACTTAACAGCATTTGTGGCATAATGTTGATTTATCATAATTTTTTTTACTCATCTCTTGCAAAAATTGTGGTTAATTGGACAATAGATGTGAATTACTTCTATTGAACCAATAATGTACCTTAAAAATCTCTGCCTGCTGTTATCAGTGGTAGAGCAAACTTTCAGAATAAGTTCAAATCTTATACAATTTCTGTGTTCACTTGAGGATTGTTTTCATGATAGATGGCTAAGTATAAATGTACACACTTCCTACCTCAACATTGTTGAGTTGATTCTGAAAATTGTGGTAAGTGTTTCTGCTCAACATTTTCTGTGAGGGAGAAAAGTGACGTTGCGTTTAGATTCTGCGCTCATTAGCTTGCCTATATAGTGCATGTTCTGAATAAGGTGCAAACATATTTTGGCCTTTCGGTGCCACTGTCTTTATTACATTAAGCCACATTAGGTTCTCGCTTTATAATGGTTTTCTTTTCAGAATATTTTGAAGTCTGCTGCATTAAAAATGTGGCCAACATTTCAAGTTTCAAATAAGCAGTAATAGTTATTTTGATATTTCTGCAGTATATGCTATATTATATGCTTTTAAATGTATATAATTGGAAATGTATAAATGTAGCCAGTAGCCAGTAACCAACCACAAGTGTTAGCACAAGTATTAACAGCTTCTAGCTGCTTATTCCAAAGATCTAAAAAAACAGTGTATTTCTGTGGTCTGTGGTTTTGCTGCAAAATGTACTGTTGTGTTTTTCATGATTTGTAAATTACCTGGATTTCTGATGTTGTCAGTGGTAAATGCACAAAGATCCTTCTGTATTGTAAGTAAATGGCGAGCACTTTCATATTTCCTTACATCCTTTAAAGGGTGACTGCATAGGCGGCGGGTGATCAGCACACCGAACAACCCCCTCCCCTCCCCCTTAAAGGGGTCATGAACTGCCTTTGTTTTTTTGTACTCTGAAGTCCACTTATATTTTTATCAAGATTTTTACATAAAAAAACATAATTTGGGAATAATAGGCTATATTCTGTCCTGTTTTAACCCCCCTCATCAGAACGCTCTGTTTGAATGGGTGTGGTGGCAGATTGTAGACTCGGAAGTAAACACCCACTGCTATGATTGGCTAATAGTTGTGTATGTTTGACAGCATACAGCCTTCACAGATGGATGCATAAATAGTACATATACAGCGATCTATAATAACAGACAGCAATAGTGATGACGTAATAAAAACTCACACTTACTCACTCTTATGTGTTGCGACATTACTGTCGGATCCAATATAGCTGGCACATCATTGTCTTTTAGTTTCAATCTTTCTGAAAATCCTCAGTTTAATTGTGCCTTGTTTGTAAATGAATCCACGGTAAAATGAAATGAACAATGGACCAAGTTCTTACTGACGTGTTAAAAATATTATGCATGCTCAGCATGTTCACCTATGATTTGGTTAGAAACACAAACACCTTTTCATTTTTTACATTCATCTGTACATGAACAAATAATGACTTAAACATAACATTTTCACTTAATAATTAGCAAAAATAGAATGAATAATTATATTGCTCCAGATCTTCAGTTACAAAAGCGGACAAAAATCTTACAAAACTTACTGACAGCTTCTAAGAAAAATATTATGTATGCTAAGCTTTAAATTACGATCGGCTAGAAATGCAGACATGTTCAAATATTATTTTTTAAATTCAGGTCTACATAAATAATAACTTAAAACATTTTGACATTCCTATTCAACAATTAGAGTGCATTAACACCATAAAACATTATGATTACTCATAGGTGAAATGAATACTGTTAATCATCTAACAAGGTCACATGTGAAGGTCTGGGTAATTTACAGTATATGGTAAATGAACAACCAGTTGGTGCAAGAGAAATGGCCAGGAATAGAAATCTGAGTGACTTTGATAAGGGCCAAATTGTTTTGCCCAGACAAGTGCGTCAGAGCCTCTCTGAAACAGCAAGGGTTGTGGGGTGATCCCGGTCAGCATTTGTGAGAATCTACCAACACCTGTCCAAGGAGGGACAAACCACAAATTGGTGGCTATTCTGTTTGGACCAAGTCTATGTGGTGACAATTTTAGTGATGGCTAACGGATCAATGCTCACGACACACATTGCATAGCACCCTGATGCATATGGGCCTGTGTAGGTGCGGTGAGTGTGATTTCACCAAGTACAACATGTTCCTGGATCAACATCCTTGTTGATCCTGGAACAACATTACAATCAACCAATCAGAATTGAGATATAACTTTTCAGGAAATATCTGTTTTAGGCTTACCATCAGGGTTAGGTGCTTCTACACCCTCAATGTAGTTAAGTATAGTTAATCAGCTATCATTTCCCACTGATTTTAGGAATAAATTATGGGTTGGGTTAGGCTTAGGGGAAGGGATTGGGTTAAGTCTATATTTTTGGACAGTAATGTTGATCCAGGATCAACAAAAGATGTTGATCTAGGAACATGTCTTACTTGGCTAAATCACGGCGACAGGTGCAGACTAGTCAGAGTGCAAATAATTGACCCCTGTCCACAGCCGAAAGCCCCTAGAATGTGCGCACGAGCAACGTAGTTGAAGTGGAAGAAGGTCATCTGGTCTAATGAGTTTACTTGGGCATGTAATGGCACCACGATACACTGCGGGAAGTTGACAAGCTGGTCGAGGGACTGTGATCTGCTGGGAAGCCACATTCATGTGGACATCAATCTGACACATGCCACCTACCTAAACTTCGTTGCAGACCTGGTAAACCCTTCATGGTAATGGTATTCCCTAAAGGCAGTGGCCTCTTTCAGCTGGATCTTCACTGCACACTGTTTAGGAATGATTTGAGGAACATAATGCAGAGTTCAAGATCTCCTGATCTTCAGATGTTAATCTGATTGAGCATCTGTTGGATGTGCTGGACCAACCACTCCAATCTATGGTGGCTCAACCTCACAACTTAAGGACATGAAGGATCTTCTGCTAATGTCTTTGTGCAAAATACCACAGGACACCTTCAGTCCATGACTCAGTGGGTCAGTGCTGTTTTGGCAGCACAAAGAGGACCAACAGCATATTAGACAGGTGGTGGTCATAATGTTTTGGCATTTTGGTGTATGTGCTTAGTAATGCTTGACTGGAAAGAAGACTGAGCCATTGCAACGAGAGATTAGAAGAGCAGTGCGGAGAAGGAAAGCAATCACAGAAGACATGGGCTACTGCTGCTGCAGAAAAAGGAATTCCTGCTACAGGATACCGTCATCAGAGAGGAAATGAAGATGCGTGGGTTGAAAACACAGCTGGTACTGAATGGATCGACAAGATCAGTGTTATACGTGCACACAGATACTGGAAACCCTATTGAGGGGCTTGTGAATTGTTTAGTATTTAAATTTGCTCTATTTGGTCATGATCTGTGTAGCAAACTATATTTTTGTATGTATACTGTATTATGTTATACTGGACTCTGTTCTTGCTAGCACCACTGCTTAGACACTTGTATCTTTTGTGTGGTAGATCCAGCAGTATGAGATGAAGGGGGACAAGAGAGGAGTCTGTCTGATCATCAACAACTGTGACTTCAAAGACTGTGGACTACGGAAGAGAAACGGAACAGACATTGACAAAAGTTAGTGTAAACAACACACTAGAACAAACCATTCACCACTCACATACACATGCCAGTAGGCCGATAACCATAACCCTTAAATGCATGAATGTTTCACCAATCATTATTACATATTCGGGTCTTCAGCGACCCGGACCTATACAGTATGTCCAGCATGGATGGATCTCTAACTGCTGCAATAGCAAAAAAAAACTCTCTTGATATTTTAAGAACAATTACAGAAGAATAAAATAAAGCATTATTTAGTTACCTTTTATAAAACGGTTAGTTCCATTCCTCGATTCTGCAGCTGT
>JAFVLL020027732.1:0-26882 GCA_021397915.2 Tor tambroides
TACAAATTCATACGATTTTTGCCAAATCGTACGTATTTTACGAGTTGCCAATTCGTATGAATTTGTACGAATGACTTACACCTAACCCCGCCCCTAAACCTACCCTTCACTGGGGTTTAGACAAATCGTACTAAATCGTACGAGTGAGGTCGTACGAATTTGTACGAATTAGCCACCTCGTAAAATATGTACAAATTGCCGTGAGATAGCGTTGGCATATCTAATGGGCAATCTTTGGTCTCATTAATCTTGTTCCAGAACAAATAGATTTGTCTGAGGGCAAAGTTTCATAACTTTATATTTTATATAACAACTGCTGTATCAGAGTGCTGCTGCCTTTGTAGGGAGCCCGGGGGCAATGGGCTCGGTGCACAAGATGGCGCCGGTGAGCTTCGGCGACGTGAGTGCGTGCATACTTACTTCCGGTCTTGCGACATTCTCATTTACTGTAAGGGGAAACTTCATACGAAACTTTTTTATTTATTTTTTTATTTTTTATTGCAAATGAAACAACAACAATTGACAAAAGGAAAAGAAAATGAAAATGGGGGACATACAGACATCACAAAAGCTTATAAGAGCATTACAAAAGATAACAAAATACAAGACTTTGTCATAATCATAAAAAAATTAAAGGTTCTTTACAACAGACTCAAGAATATTATATGTTCTCGAAGCCTTAGAGTTCAAAGGTTTTGACATGTTTTTAAAGGAAGTAAAAAGGGACTTTATATCAAAGGAAAACATTCTAAAATTGGGATTACAACGAATAGTTCTGGCTTTATGAAGATGGAATTTACCCAGAAGACAGAGTAATAAAACAGTATAATCAAGATTGACATTTGCAGAATGAAAATCTGACAAAAAAAATAATAGTTTCTGTAAATTGTACAATTTTTTTTACAACAAAGGAATACCAACATGGTAACTTCTGACCAAAAAGACTTGGGCAATGATAAAACAGATGCAGAATTGATTCTTTTTCAATATTACAAAAGGAACATAAAGAAGATACATTCTGACAAAACCTGCTCAAGAGTAAGTTACAAGGGTAATATCTATGAACAATCTTGAAATGGAGTTCTTTAATTTTACTTAGAATACAAAATTTGTAAGAAGTCCATAGGTTATCCAGACCAGCGTTCAGATAACAAATATTCCATTTAGATCGAGCTTTAGGGAGGTTCCTTGGAGTAGAAGAAAGCGCATTTCTAATAAAGAAGTTATTGCATTTTTTATCTAATACCTGAACACCATTGATTGCAAGTGTAGGAATATAATTATTTTAATTATTTTAATAATTTTATTATTTCACATTTAAATATTTTAAATGTGCTTTAATCAGAATTTTTAGGCTAACAGGTATGCTTTTAATCATTTTATTAAAATCTCTTACTGAAACTGTAGCACCTTTCAAAGACATAAATTCAGAAAATGAAAGAAGGTCCCCTTGAGCACTGAACAGAAACAAAAAAAATATTTTGAGTCACCCACTCCTTGAAAAAAAAGAATTGTTACCAGAAAGTACATATTCATTATTCCAAATAATACATGTGTGTGGGGAAAAATTATGTCTGAAAGCAATCTTCCAGGAGTCCAGAGCTTGTTTGTGAAAGTTTGAGAGTTTGATAGGTAGTTTACTGCACTTAAAATTAAAAGATAATAAGAATTTAAGGTCTCCACATTTTTAAAAAATTAAGTTAGGGATCCAAAACCAGGGTAAATCATTATTAGAGATACAATTCTTAATCCAGTTAATTTTGAATGTCTGATTGATGGTTTGAAAATCTAAAGCGTTAAGACCACCCTCCTTGTAGCGTCTTACCAAAGAATTCCTTTGAACGCTTTCTGGCTTGTTTTTCCAAATAAAGCGGAATAATAGGGAGTCAATAGATTTAATAGTTTTTTTTTTTTTTTATCCACATAAAGGGAGAGAGCAGGATAAACCAGGCGTGATATGCCCTCAGCCTTAGTCAGTAGGACTCTCCCATAAATTGTCAAATCTCTCTGCAGCCAGCAACATAATATTTTTTTTTAATTTTATCTAATCTTGGCTGAAAATTATGAAAAAGACAGTCTGAACCTGATCTACAAATATCAACCCCCAGATATTTTATACACCGTTTAACTTTAATACCCTCAATAGAAGTTTTATCTGAATCATTCACATACAAAATTTCACATTTCTTGGAATTTACAACTAATCCGGAAGCTTTGGAGAAAAGATTAAAATGACCTAGGACAACAGAGACTTGTGAATCATCTTTAAGAAATAGACCAGTATCGTCAGCTAACTGGCTAATAATTAATGTATTTTCTCCAATATTTATACCTTCCAAGTTTGAGTGCTTTATATGCAAACTTAATAACTCAGCAGCCAATAAAAAAAGAAAGGGAGATATGGGGCATCCCTGGCAAATACCACGTCCTACAGGAAAACGAGGAGAAGTGCCGGAAGCTAAGGAAACACTGCTGTTAATACCATTATATAAAGTACGAATCATGTTAATAAAAGATCTGCCAAAACCAAACCTAGAAAGGGTATTCAAAAATAAATGAATGTTCAACTGTATCAAATGCTTTATAGAAGTCAATAAACAAAATTAATGCTTCATAATTTATAATTTCAGAGTAATCTATAATATCTATAATTAATCTAATATTGTTAGAAATATGTCTACCTTTTAGAAATCCAGATTGAGTGTTAGATATTATATCTGCTAAACAAGGTTTTAGTTTTTCAGCATAAATACAAGCCAATAACTTACAATCACAGTTTAAAAGGGTGATCGGGCTGCAATTATCTAAAAATTTTGAATCCTTATTAGGTTTGGTATAAGACAAATGATACTTTGTTTCATTGATTCCGCCAATTCACCCTTCATAGCACACTCAATAAGGGCTTCATAAAGAAGATACTTAGTAGATTCCCAAAAAGCTTTAAAAAATTCAAAGGGTAACCCGTCTGCCCCCGGGGATTTTTTATTTGGCACTCTTTTTACTATATTATAAAGATAATCCATATTAAAGAGTTCCTCACAAAGATCTCTGTTACCATCATTTACTTTAGGAATCACAGATTTAATTTTATGAAAAAACAAAGATGACGCGTTGGGATCAAATGAAGAAGTATATAGATTCTTATAAAATGTAAAGACATGGGAAGAAATCACAGAGGGGTCATTAGATAGTGTATTATTAATAAATAAAGAGGTTATATTCTTATTACTACCGCGTTTCTTCTCTAGGTTGAAAGTTAGTTGAATTTTTTTCCCCAAACTCAAGCCATTTTGCTCGCAACCTAATAAAAGCACCCTTTGCTTTTTCTAGAAAGAGATTATCCAAACTGCCTTGTAAAGTATGAAGAACTTCCTTGTCACCCTCTCCCATAGGGTTCTGTAAAATTTAATTTATTTTTTTAATTAAATCTGAAATTTCCTTATTTTTAGAAGACATTCTTTTTATCCCAAATTTAACAGAGAATTTCCTACATTCATATTTAAACAGCTCCCATTTAGAAATGGCTGAGATATTAGTCTGAGATTTAACATTCTATGCAATTTTCTTAATTTCTTGACAGTATGAATCTGATAATAAATAGGAACAATTTAATTTCCAGTAAAAAGGGTTTACTTTTCTTCTCTGCTTGGATTTAGCATTAGACAGATTTATTTCAATTACTGCATGATCTGTTAGAGGTGAGGGAGAAATTTCCGCTGATACCAAGAATGAAATTAAAGAGTCTGAAATCAGCCACAGGTCAATACGTGATTTTTGAGAAAAATCTGATTTAAACCAGGTATACATTTGGCTGTCAGGGTTTAAATATCTAAGTGCATCGATCAGGTTCAGAGATTGACAGAGTTTTCCTATTAGGGGGTTAATGCTATTAGACACGTTTCTAGGCAGAAATCTACCGGCAACTAAATCTGGTGCTTCATTGAAATCGCCACCAATTAAAATAAATGCAGAAGGATATTTAAGTTTTAAATTATTTATAAAAAAAATTATACCATCAAACAGAGTTATATTATTTGCATAACTGTTGAACCCATATATGTTAACCATTATAAAAAAACTGCTTTCAAAATGAACAACTGAGATAATCCACCTTCACATCCCTGAAGAAAGCATTTCTACAATTTTTCCTTGAAATCCACTATTAAGTAATACAGCAACCCCACCTGACGAGCTGGAGTTATGACAGAAAGAAATCGAGCTCCCCCACTGGGTACGCCAGAATTTTTCATGATTTACACAAGAGTGTGTTTCCTGCAAAAAATAAATGTCCCTTTTCTTAGATTTACAAAACAAAAAAACAGCTTTTCGTTTAAGTCACGCAGCCCCCGAACATTTAAAGAGAAACATGAAAAATGTGAACTAAACATAGGATCAGAACACTAAATAATTACAACTGTCAGAACAAGTAAAATAAATTAAATGCTTCTTAGAAGATATGCAGAGCTTAAGGTTCAAATTCCCTAAACAAAATTTAGGAAGGACAACATACCCCGTCGTGGACCCAAAACAAACAAACAAAAAAATTCCCATTTGGAATAATCACGACATAGAAGGCATACTAAATATCATAAACCAATATTCTCTTCCCATTTATGAACGGGCCCATTAAACCCAGTTTCTTTCCTTCCCTTCTTGCCTTTTCAACGAGTGGCCAGAGTTTGTTTCTCGCCTCCTTGTCCTCCTCTGTCAGATTTTCCAAGATTCGAATTTTCTTCTGCTTTAGCAGTTCGGATCGCTTCGCTTCCGCCCATAAGCTTTGTTCAGACTGTCAGCCCAAATCCAATTTTGTGCATATCCGGATGGAATCTGATTTGAATAACTGACTGTCCACACAGCATATCGCAACTGTTCAAATCCAATTTGTGTGTCCATAAACGCTCTTTCGTTTTTACTGAATGTGCATTGGTTTCTATGGTAATGCCATTCAGTTGTTATGTCTACGCTAAAAACAACAGTAACAGCAATACAGTTTGCAATACAAATGTTGTCTTACCGTCATGGTGGCACTGTAGTATTATATTTCATCTTGTGAGGCAGCGGCAGAAAAGCAGGAAGCTTGAATGTGCGGCTTTATTCCGTGCTCCGCTACTTTGCTTTTTTCCCCCTTTTTTTTTTGTTATCTCCGCTACTTTCAAAACACAAAGAGGTGCGTATACTAGCAGTATATGTATTATTCCGCTTGACTTGCACTTCGCCATGACACAAGCTTGTTTCTGCAGAGATGTTCAGCATGTTTTCTGCAAAAACGTCTGACGTATTTACGTTTTACGTGGCATGAGAATGTGAAAAAGCTACGCTAAATCCGATCTGACCGTCCAGACTAAATCGGATTTCCAGGAAATGCGATTTGAATAGGATTCCAAACCACATACGAATGTAGCTCGAAACGGATTTGCACAAATCGGATTTCATGTAGTTCGTTGCCGTTCAGACTATCTAAATACAATTGGATTTCAGTCGGATTTGCACAAAAATCGGATTTGGGCTTACAGTCTGAACGAGGCTATATTGCATCTCGACAGGTGCGGGATAAAAACTGTACGATGATCCGGCGCGGGTTGGCATTTCCAGACTTGGGACCAAGCCTATGCGCAATGTCGACCATGTCCTGTAGTTTCTCCGCAGAGTGTGGAGAGAGATTACTGAACAGCTCGATGACGACCATTTTGACGTTTTCCCCTTCTTGCTCCGGTATCCCAGCTACATGGAGGTTCCATCTGCGTTTGTAGCTATCTAAACCGCTGCATTTCTCCTTGAGAGTTTTATTTTCCTTTTCCAAAGTCTCCATCTTTGATTGCAGAGAAAACACCTTTTCTGTCACGTCTTCCATCTGCTTGTTCATGGCTTCAAGAGAAAAGGAAAGCTTGCAAATTGAAGAAGTATTTTCCTTAACCGAAACCTCAATGGACTGCAGTTTTACCAACGACTCTTCTTGTAACTTGCTAACCTTTTCGATTGCCACTAGCAGCACAGAATTAGACACCATGTCAGAGTTGTTGGTTCGAGATTTCTTATGAGCAGGGGACTTACTAGGAGTATCGGGCGAAGCACCAAATGCATTTTCTAGGTGTCTTGCGTAGTTATGCACCTTTAGGTTATCACTGTTTGCAGTAGCCTCGACAGAGGCTGTTTCCATCTCGTCGTCCATGTTTGTAAGCAACCGAGCAGCTTGGAGTAGACACTAACAAAACGAAAATTAGACTAAGTGGGTCCCAATAACCATTAAAGTTAGTCTTAAAAGAATATGTCGAACTTCCACTACAAGCTATAAAAAAGAATTAAGCATGGAAGCGCCACATATAAAATAAGGAATAGAGCACGATAAAGTTGCTGTTACTACTGCGCCATCTTGACGCTCCTCCACTTCATACGAAACTTGGCTAGATAGAAATAATTAATGTTTTTCAGATTAAAAAGCGGATAGTGATATATCAGAGACAAGAGAAAACATCCTCGCTACATTATTGTGTACCTCTGAGTGGAAATTCATCAAGATAAAACGCGGAGATTTCTTATTTCTTCTGTTGATGAGGCTCAACATCAGCGCTTATCAGTCTACAGCAGGGTTCTTCAAATCTTTCCCTGGAGGGCCTATCTGCTGCAGAGTTTAGCTCCAACCCTGATCAAACTCACCTACCTGTGATTTTCTAATGCTCTTGAAGACTCTGATTAGCATGTTCAGCATGTTTGATTAGGGTTAGAGCTAAACTCAGCAGGAGTGGGCCAGATTTGAGGATGCCTGGTCTACAGGGATCTCTTCATTCAAACACAAATCATTAAAACGTGGAATACTGTACATTTTCGGAGAGTTGATTTTGGTCTGACTGCTAATTATAAGATCAAAAGGTTTGCGATTGTCAAACGAGAAGCTCAGAGATTTCTGCATGTATTTTTATTAACTTTTTGATAATTTATAACTGTAACTGTACAATTTAACATAATATGGTACGTTGGCATTAATTAAAAGATCGGTGTTTGCATTACCTGTGTGTTTTATTAACATTTATCTGTTTTGTGAAAGATCTGTTGCATAAATAATTATCAGTCTATAAGCAGCGCAAGTATTTTTACGATTTCTTTTGCATTAATTATCAGATAAAACAAATCTTTAAATTAGTCATGTATTAGTTGCATCCTTTAACAGCGAGTTTTTTTTTTTTTTTTATAAATATGTTTGATGAAAAGTTAACTGCGTAAAATATTAAAATATGTTGTGAAAATGATAATTGAACAAACTGATGTATGTGCACAATTAAGAAATGTGAGACGGGATGATGCAAGTCCAGTAATTCTGCAAACAGCAGCGTACTTGATAACATCAGTCAGCTCACCTTGGCTACTGCAATTTTCCTCACTGTATTTACAATAAGACGAAATATGATATCAAACACCACTGCCTGTTTTCGTTTTCATTTAAACATATTAATAGCTGCAGAAATGTAGTTCAGGGAACGTACATACATTACAATGAAGAAAAATATTATATCAAATAGCATTGCTTCTTTATTTTCATTTACCATATTAATAGATTAATAGAATAATATAATAAAGACCAAAGATTATTTGTTAAATTTACCCAAAAAGAAATTATATCTCATGTTTAACCACTACAGAGACATCGGAGCCAGCTGCAAATGTCAGAAGGACTAGCCGAGTTGACGCTGCTCTCCTTGAGATACATGAGCACGGAGCGCCCGGTGATCGCGTGGAGTTCACGTCTCCGAAATCGGCAAAGCACATTTTCAAATAGGGCTGTCTTTATAAATAAACTGCAGATTTGAGTTCTAAACAACTACATTCTTGCCTGAAATATTTTTAAACCTACATTCCATGACACAATAACAGTAATATTTAAAAAAAAAAAAAAAAAAAAGGAAATAAATGGTGGTTGAAATACAATTCTGCATGATCTCAACCAATTAGCATGTTCAGCACCCAAGTCTCACCCCCCAAAAGTTCCGGACTTTTGAAAAAGTACTACCTTTTTTACCCAGAACTTTATTTAGATACTGGTTCCTGCGGTGGAAACACACCGAGTACCCACCCAAAGTCCCTAGTTCCTGGGTAAAGTTCCTGTGGTGGAAACGGGGCTTTTGTAAATGAGTGGCTGTTCTAAAGAATTATATTCTAAAGAATTAGGCTATAGTTATAAAATTATAACTATATAGAATTATATCAGTGTATTTTACAAACTGTAAACTTTTTTGTTATATTAAAAATGCTGAGCTCATTATCAAATGAACATATATATTTCTTTGTGTTTTAGAAATTCAAAAATCCATTCAAATCCATTTAGCTCAAAAATCTGAAGGGGTTCGTGCTATCTTATGGTTTTGTAATGACACAAGGGTGAGTAATAACTGATTTTCAGAGATGGGAAGTAACGAAGCACAAATACTTTGTTACTGTACTAAAGTAGATTTGTCTGGTATCAGTACTCACTATGTATTTTTCTGACCACTTTTTACTTTCCCTCCTTACATTTTTACACAAATATCTGTACTTTTCTACTTCTTACATTTTAAAACCAAGCTCGTTACTTTGGTTTTAATCTGCATTTGGTGGATCACCATTCAATAATAAATCTCTAAAATCATGAATCGGTTCTTTACTGTCAACGCAATTCAGCTCACGTGTGCACCGCGTCTCCGCCAAAAAGGTTTCTATCAGAGTAATCAAGGCAAGTGACACGAGAATAGAGTGGATCAGAAAGGCAAAACTACTGACCTGTTCAGGACTTCAAGTGCAGGTCAGTCTCATCTTTAAATAGGCTACTGTAGTTTGTAGTGATGTGTATCACCAGCAAAGTCATGATACGATACGTATCCCGATACAGAGGCCACGATACAATACGTGTCATGATACAGGACTGCACTGAATTTCACCTCAGTAGAATATAGTAAAACAGCTGTTTATTAAACACTGCATACTATAGGGCCATTACTAACTATTGGCAGAGCAGGCAGTTGACCTCTGCATTATGAAGGGCCTCTATAACAGTACCACAATATGGTTAATGGCTTATGTTTCATGTTTACATCGGGCACTCCCCACCAAGTACAATATTCTGATTGTTTGCATCTTGTTTTTTATGCCCATAAATAATAATGTACTCCTTCTAATAAATTTATATTGTAATGTACTCATATTAATATATTAAAAAAATAATCTTTACATTGCTGGTAGGTTATCATTGCTACGTTTAAATAATATAAATACAAATTAGAAAAGTTCTAAACTAATGCGCTGTCTTTACTGTATCTCATGCACACAGGTTTAGTCACTCAAACAGATCACAAGACATTCGGCAACACAAACTTCTCAGCGCTTGTTTTATCAATAAAATAGCTTAATCGCTGAAGAGCTATATTATCTTTCTCAACAAGGAGCTGGTAACATCATTGTTTCTAAAGCAATTAAAGTCACAGCTTCACTGTTAATAGAGAAAAGCGGCAAAACGACGGTACATAAACAGCCCCTCTGAGATCGCTAAACTGTAAGTTTCCCGGTATTTTCAGAAAGCAAACGTGTTTATTCACAGTGGAGAGAGAGCGCGACAGCGCGTACACATGGTTGCCAGATTGACAAAAATTAGTAACACATTTAGTAGATATTTCCGTATTGCGCAAGTGGGAGGCTCTGTTTCGGGGACTATGTCTCTTTATATCAGGCAACCCCGGTTTTATTTCTCTATGTCCAGATTAACCCTGTTGTAACCTATATTATGCTCTATTCATTATGTTTTAGAATCCTTGCACTTTTCCACTCCGTTTTAAACGCTGTTCTTGTATTAAAATTAAGCGCTGTCCACTGCTGCGCACGTGCCAAGATATGTATGCATATTCGTATCGACATATCTCTGTGACGATACCGAACACAGCCCTGGGTCAGTATCATTGTAGGGTGCCTTTTGGTGTCCTGTACATAAATAACTCATTTGCCATGATAACATAAAAATGACTATGAAAGGGTGTGTTATATTTAGCTAAGTTTTTATATTCACAAACAAAATCATTACTTGGCTCTTTAGATACATTTTCTAGATTTTTTTTTTAGTTTTGTGTAAGATGATGCATGTTATTTTGCTATGTCCCATGCACTGCTCATTAAATTTGAATGAGAGTAGAATACAGTCAAATAATAAAGTTAAAAATTTTTGTTCTCTATTAATATTTTGTTAAATTTTTTGATAAACTCAATTTGAGTTTATAGATCATTTGGTAATAAAAACGATATTTTTATTTAATAAAAAAAAAATAGTTTGTCCATATCCCTTGAATGGTTGTCCACTCTGTTGTGTTGGGAAATCCGTCTCTTTAAGAAAAGGCAATCCACTTTAGTGACATCAGGACAACAGATTTTTTTGTCTTTTCAGTGGTGGGAATTTCAACCGCTTAGGTGAATAAGTTGGTGACTTTTCAACTGACAAATTTTCTTTGTCTGAGTTTGCTTACTTGCTTTGCCAAAGCTTAACATGTCCACACTGTCAGCATAAAATATGCCAGAAGTGATTCGAATACAGTATTTTCAAAATATTTCAGTTTAAATATACCAAACTCTCTTCAACAACCAGACTAAATATTTAGCTTGTCACAGTTTTTTGTAAGCTAATATGATAATTGAAGCTCAAAATGTCCACCCTGTGGTTGTTCCAAAATGTCCACCCTGTCAGCCACTTAGACTCAATAGAGTGGACATAAACATGACAGGGTGGAGTTGATTTTGATTGCTTCTATTGTCCTCTTTTGTAAGTCGCTTTGGATAAAAGCGTCTGCTAAATAACTAAATGTAAATGTAAATGTAAATATTATTTTTTTAGAAGTCAAATGAATGTTTCATTGTCTTATTTTGTCATGATTTGTGTGTTCTGCTCTATGTGTCCACACCGTCATGTGCTGGTCCACCCTGTCATCTTGATATTTTACAATAATATTAAAATAATAACTCAATTATATCTATATAATCCAGTGTGTTCAATAGCTAGGTGTGGGGGCAATAACACGCAAACAAAAAACTGCATCTAAATATCACAGTTTTCTCCAAATAAGAAAAAAATACATGTGCAAACTGAATGAGTTTCTGTAAGAACACAGGGTTTACATAAAATCTTTTGTGTTTATAATTTGAAAGCAAACAAATAACCCTGTTTAGGAAAGGGACATCATACCTTTCAGAAAATATAATTTGCATCTTAATTTTGCAATGAAAACATATTTAACAGTAATATATATGTCCATGACAGGGTGGACATATCTTATGGTTTATGCTTCGAATAATGGCCCATATTTATCTAAAAAAATGTGTGGGAGCTCAGCTAATATGTTTCTATAGTACTTGAGTGTCTACTATTTATGATATGACAAAGCGAAATGGAAATTAAAACCAAAATTTTTCAGTATTTTGATGGTTGAAAGGCACTCTATGGTGATATTGACCCCCCCTAGTAGTTTTATCTTTATTTACTTAGTTAAGCATTAAGCTGCTGGCAACTCTTAGCAGTAGCAGCCAGAGGGTTAATAATACTGTAAACTAAATTACTATCATCACTCAAAATACTGTATGCTAAAGGAAATCATTATTATGTATTGTAAAGTTACAGTAGTAATTTAGCAAACAAATTTTATAAAAACATTGTTTTATCATATATTTAGAGGGAGCTAGGGCAGATAACAATACAACCTTACAAAAATGAAAACCGATACCATTTTTCAGAACCGATCCGACACCAAAAATTATGATTATTGGCCAATACCGATACCAACACTGTTTTTTTTTTTAATAAACATAGAATTTCTATACCTCAGTGTGGTGACCTGACCATCACAGTTTTGTGTGCTGAACACAAAACAGTGTGTTTAAATACAGACAACTTAATTTTAAAGAAAAAATAACAAATGAAAAAACATATACAGTAAAATCATAATCTATGACAAAAATATTATAAACTAGGTTAATGGACATTTAGTGAAATAACATTATTTAGTGGGGAACAAATAAATGTGAATAAGTATAGGAATAAATCTGGTAAAATGGTACACATTCCTCTTTGTAATGTTGTAAAATACATTCATGAAAAACAAGTAAATATTTATATATAAATATATACTATAAAATTAAAAGACATTTCTTTTAAATGTATCACACAGTAATGGAGGCAGCAACATATGATAGGACCAGTGTTGGGTGTAATTAGTTACTGAAATTTAATTACTTTTCCCTTGAAAAAGTAAAGTAACGGATTACTCTAATTTTTTGTGTAATTTAATTACAGTTACTTCTTATGTAATTGAACTTAATACTGTGTATAGACTGTAGAACATTCCTATACAATACAATAGTGGATATAATTTTTTTAATTTGAAGTCTAACCTTAATGCATGCTTTTTATGTACCCTTCTCACTTCAAATACTTTGAGTTAATAAGAATATTGGTAACACTTTAGTGTCCAATTCTCACTATTAACTAGTTGGTTATTAGCATGAATATTACTGAGATATTGGCTGTTTATTGGCCACGTACACACTGCAGTTAAATTCGGTTGTCAGTTCACCTTTTACTCCTTAATCGTGTTCTGTACACACATAATTCACTAAAATACGGAAGTGACAACCGCATTCTACAACTGCATTAACTCCCGAAAAATACAGGTAGTGACAACCGCATTTACAGAAATTCTACGCAACATGTACGAAACTGAACTGAACAACTAGTTGTTAATGATGTATTTGAACGTGCATAAGAAATGGATCTTCACCTGTATGTGAGATGCAAGAAAATAACAGTGAAAGAAGTCTTAACGTAGCACATTTTGACACAGGGCTAGCTGTGCTCATGAGCCCTGCAGTAAAGTGTCAGTGTTGCCAGATCTTCATATATATATATATAAAAAAAAAAACCTAACGGTCACACTTTATATTAAGTGGCCTTAACTACTATGTACTTGCATCAAAAAATAAGTACAATGTACTTATTGTGGTCATATTGTATTGCAAAACACTTCTGCTGCTATTGAGCTGGGATATGGGTAAGGTTAGGGACAGGTTTGGTAGTATGGGTAGGTTTAAGGATGGGTTAAAGTGTAAGGGATGGGTCAACAGTGTAATTATAAATGTAATTACAGAAATTAATTACAGATGTAATTACCTATATGTATTTTTAAAAATATAAGTACAATGTAAAAACATGTATGTACACAATAAGTGCACTGTACCAAATGATTAATTTAAATTTAAGCACATAGTAGTTAAGGCCACTTAATATAAAGTGGGACCAAACTAACAAACAAGGACAAGCACAAAAAACAATAAAACACCCAAATGCTTTATGTTCTATAACACACAAAAAATCATTATATCTCATATCTGCGACAGACCACTTTATTAACTCCATAAATCTTTATAAGACCAAACAACATGCCTAAAGAGCTTGTAAATAATACAACATAGCAAGACAGCGCTCTCTAAAGCGGCCTCCCGAGCATAAACAAAGCGCTGCACGTCTATCAGCGGTAGTTTAGTTAAAATCAACGGACAAAAAGAGTCTTTAGTCAAAAAATGGCAGATAACAAATGGCTAAACTTTTATTCAGTCCTGCAAGAGGACAAAATGTTGCTATGGTTATAAATGTGGGAGTGAGTGCTGTTCTGTACACACATGGAACGATAATTTACGGGACGCACTCCCGCATTTAAATGCGGTTGTCACTCCTGAAACTTGTAGTGTGTACGCATTATTACTTAAAAAATAAATAAATAAAATTTAAAAAAAAAACATATTAATGTCTTATTCTGCAAGACTTCATTCTAAATCCTTAATCCACAATTCTTAAACTTAACAACTACATTACTAAATATTAATAAGCAGTAATTAGGAGTATACTGATGCAAAAGTCATAGTTAATAGTTATTTAATAGTGAGAATTGGACTTTAATCTAAAGCGTGACCAGAATTTATGTAGTTATCTATTATTTATTTGAAAGAATTAAAAGAACCATTTCATGTTTATCCTTGTATCATTAACTTGTTGAGGTTGATATAGGATTTAGAAAGTAATTAGTAATTAAATACTTTTTGGAGAGAGTAATTTTTACAGTGATCTAATTACACTATTGAAGATGTAATTAGTAACTAGTAATTAATTAATTTTTTAGAGTAACTTACCCAACACTGGATAGGACAGAACAAGCAAGGCTATTAATCCTTCATTGCGCAAAAGTATTATAATATGAAAAGGCTCCAATATAGAGCGGCACAAACCACTTATGCGCATCCCCTGCACAGAATGATGCGCTTGACGCAACACGGAGTCACAGCTCACAGCGCTCCGCATAGAAGAGTTCAAAGCATAAAGGGAAGAGATATTGATGCATAGTGTATTAAATCTGTTCGATAGTTTATTGAGCCTTCTCT
Organism: Tor tambroides; assembly: GCA_021397915.2. Taxonomy (NCBI): domain Eukaryota; kingdom Metazoa; phylum Chordata; class Actinopteri; order Cypriniformes; family Cyprinidae; genus Tor; species Tor tambroides. The sequence goes on from JAFVLL020027732.1 coordinate 14,431, forward strand.
TTAAACAGTTTTTAATGTCAGTTACTCTGCTCTTGGAGAGAGTTTCATCATCTTGACTGTAACCGAACGCAACACACAGTTTGAATGCTGAATGGAAGATGACAGACAGCTGCAGCTGAGAGTAGAGTTTATGTCAACTTGAATTTAATGACTTAAATATTCATCTGTACCTCACATTGAACTATGGAACAGCTTCAGAACTTTTACTTCAGTGCATGAGAACTTTATGGTGCTTTCTAATGTTTTTGTGCTTTTTGTGGAGCTTAACAATAACACAGAATAGTACACGCACAATATCGGAATTTGATCGATCTTGTCTGATATGCGATCTGGCAGAAAATGCCAGTATCGGAGCCAATAACGGATTGACATCATGAGTCCTAGGGATGCACCATTTTTATTGTACTAATTTTGACATTTAGGCAATTTAGAAAATATAGCTAGTTTTGTTAAGGTGCTCTCAATGCCGTTCAGAGCCCAGGTCATTTCCCTGCTGTCCCTGGTCCCTGTGGCGGAGGGTAAGCAGGGTCCTAAATTAATGTGGCCAGTTCGGGAACTCAGAGTGTGCGTGGAGCGCTCCAAGTTGTTCAGACAAACGGAGCAGCCCTTTGTGTGCTTTAGAGGCCGCTCTAAAGACCTGCCGGTTACAAAGCAAAGACTATCTCGCTGGATAGTAGATATTATAGCCCTGGCTTATGCCTCGGTTGGCTCGCAATGCCCTATAGATCTGAAGGCCCATTCCACCAGAGTAATGGCCCCCTCCTGGGTATGGTCCAGTGGGATCTCTATTGGTGAGATTTGTGCGGCCGTCGGATGGTCGTTGCTGTCCACATTTATCAGATTTTTTAGCCTAGACGTCCTTGCCTTGCAGGTACGGATTTTGTAATCTACTTAATCTACTTATTTCTCCCCAAGGGTGGAAATGGTTGTATATGTAATCCTCAACTGTGGCTGGGATTAGTTTGGCTCATGTTCTTTAGGGGCCCTTGAGCCAAGTGCCCCAAGACTGGGTTCGCGGAGCAGGGTGCTCTGTATCTGCTCATAGCATGGCGTGATTGGATGCGTTCCCCATACGCAATGTGAAGAGAACTTTTGAAAGGGAACGCTCTGGTTACTGACGTAATCTCGGTTCCCTGAGATAAGGGAATAAGCGTTGCACCACTTGCCGTGCTATAAGCTGCAGTGAATCAATGACTGTCGCTTCAGTCAAATGATTCAGGTGAAATGGCGCTCTGAGTCGACTTATATAGGGCTAAAGTACTATTGGTTTGTGCAGCAACACAAACGTTAACAAATCAGGCTTCAGTATCGGTAAAACAGGAGTTAATTCCCATATGCAACGCTCATTCCCTTATCTCAGGGAACCAAGTTACATCAGTAACCGGAGCGTATGCTAACGTCTTTTGGCCTCTAGGAACATACAGCATAAGAAAATAGAAACACAACCCTAAACAGTCCTCTAGAGCAAATAATCAGTTAAATGTGTTCCTCACCACTCTCAGAAGTCTTCTTTGCTCCTTGAAGGTGGCACAGCAGCCTAAAATCCCCGTTACCATAACAATCACCCCAGCCATGATGAGTATATAGGCAGAGACAGCGTAAATCTTTGAGGACAGCAGACTGATGTAGTCGCTCTTCTCAACTAGTGTCCAGATGCCCACAGCCATCACTGCACCCCCTGCCAGCTGGAAAAAGATTCAAAGTCAATTGCCAAAGGGTATAGTCTTCTGCTGTCCAATTCTTGTACTTCCTACAGATTTCAGTTTGTCCTTGATGTTTTTCTTTAGCCCCTTTCACACTGCACGTTGGTCCCGGAAAATTGCCGGAGTGCCTTCTGTGTGAAAGCAAACACGTCCCGGGATTAATTCCGGGATAGATCCCGGGTTGGGGACCTAGTAATATTGCCGGGTTCAGTCCTGGAACGAGCGCTGTGTGAACAAAAGCCAGAACCAATGCCGTAAAGGCTGATGACGCGCGTTATCATGCGACTCTTTTACTGGGTGTTTTGAAGGCAGATCAAAGTTCACACGACGAAAAATGTGTAAACTGGAATGAAGCAGCAATCAGGGAGCTCCTCATTATCCGCGCTGAAGCTAAAATCGTTCGCCAGTTTAGTGAAATGGTGCGCGCCGCATTATACACGTCACATGAAATGTAACGTGTCTTTACGAGATCTTTATGAGTTGTGTGTGAACACAGGCACAGATTCCGGAAAATCACTGTCAGTGTGAATGAACCAAAATCAAAAGATCCCGGGATGATTCCCGGAATACATTACCCGTGTATTTTCCGGAATCTCTGTGTGAAAGAGGCTTTTGAGAAAAATTGCTTCCTTGCTGTCCTTCTTGAAAGTGAACTGTGAAATTTGGGTTTTTGTGAAAGAGCAAGTTTTTTTCTTCTTCTTTTTTTTGGCCAATGAAGCTTGTTGCAATTATTATTATTATTATTATATATTTTTTGCAATGCATCTTATCAATCTGAAGAATAATCTATAAACAAATGTGAATTAACACCCCAACAACTGAAGCAGCAAACTTTGCAAAAAATTGTCACTGCTAATACTTCTGGCTATGGCTGTAGTCCATTGTTTCTCAAAGTGTGGTGTGCGTCCCTCTGATGGGGAATAGTGACATGACAAGTGGGGCGCAACAAATGGGAGGAAATTTGGACATTTTTGTGCCAATCTCTATTAATTCCTTTATTTATTGACCATACAATCAAACCAAAACAATGACACATTTAAATGTAAGCCTTACTTAAAACAACATCAGACTGTGAGGAAAATGTCACGTGGAATCATAGTAGCCTACGAGAATGATTTAACGGTGGAATGTTATTTGAAGCGGAACAAAAGCTTTAATGTGGAAAGGCGGTAGCAGGTATAAAAGTTAGCAATGGATAAATACGTGATAGTGAATAAGATTATTCATTTTTTGTCAATTTTGTTTGTTCTTTTTGCATGCAGTTTGCAAAGTGACAAAATGAAGCAAAGCACAACTAGTCCACACTTTTATTTTTTCTGTTTCTGAATTTGATGTTATCAGAGGCTAAATGCAAACACAATTGCATTATTATTATTATTTTTTGAACAAAGTCTTATTTCATGCAAGTGATAATATAACTGCACTTTTATTTTCTTTATTTGAAAGTTTTTAATGCTGTTATTTGATGTTTTGTTTGTAAAATGTGATGTTAATAAAATAAATTTTAACAGTTAAACTTAAGGCCTAGTTTATTACCATTTTGTTGGGGCGACTGGGGACAGGTGGGGCTCAGAACTACCTCCCTACCTCCAAAGTGGGGAATGGCAGCAAAAGTTTGAGAAACACTGCTGTAGTCTATCATTGTTTAAAAGAAAATAAATCCTAAATTAGATCTGTTTATCATATAAAGCAATCCGGGCCCGGTTTCACAGACAGGGATTAGACTAAACCAGGATTAGGCCATAGTTCAATTAGGACATTTAAGTGATTTTTATAAACATGCTTAGAAAAAAAACATTACAGGTGTGCCTCTTGAGACAAAACAATGAAACTGATATATTTTTAAGATCAGTCAGTGCAAGTTTCTTTCAGTTAAAACATCTCAGACTTACATTTTAGTCTAGGACTAGGCTTAACCCTTGTCTGTGAAACCGGGGTATATCTGTTCACAAGTCTTGGATTAAACCTCGCTGTTTGAGGCCTTTATGTCCTTTTTGAATCTTCTAAGATTGGGTTGCCAGGACTTTCAATAGAGTAACTGAAACCTTTCAGGTTTCATTAATAATAATCTTGATTTTTGTTTCAAAGATTATCCCAAGTCTTATAAGTTTGGAGGTGAACTATCCCGTTCACCCATGACGACAGACACAATCCGACAGACTTTAATACCTGTGTAAACAGGGCCCAAGAGTGAAAGGGTTCAGTGTGAGAACTTACATAGAAGTAAATTATTGACTAAAAAAAGAAGTGTGTTGACATGCAATAATTAAAAAATGCATTAACAGTGTTTGTTCAGTCTGTTTTAAATGCGCCACCTAAAATTTTCGACAGGCAATTTTTGGGCCATTTTATCTTGCTTTACAAATTCACTTCCACAAATTCATTGGTTCAAATTTGTCAGACTATTCAACACTGCACATCCAGGAAATGCAGGAATAGCAGTGGAGTACCGAAGCAACATCATCAAGGGCCGTATGTATAAATCCGCTCAGAGTAAAATTTTAGACCTAAGTGTGTCAAAATTCTAAGAATGATGTAATTTTACTCTTATTTCTAGACTTAAGAACAAGAGTGATTCATAAAGGTTCCTAAGTGTTAAGACTAGGTCTCAGCTCCTAAATTATTTAAGAGAGCTGAAGAGGTCTCCTAACCTAATTAGGAATAACAAGATGGCAGCAAAGAGGAGACAAACACTTTCCAGCGAAAATATGACATATTGGAGTTATATGATGATATGGAGTTGATAAAACGATACAAGTAAGAAATTTAATAACCTCTTCCACTCAACAAGTCAATGATCTAACTGCATAAATAAAAGTAGTAATTACATTTTTTTGGCTAGAAAATTGGAAAAATGCAGCAATGATGACACTGTAAGCAGGGTCTTACATATTGTGGCACTAACCCCACCAAACACAACAGTGGCAAAAAGTGATGTGTGGATTTTTTTTTTTTTTTTTATGACCCCACATTTCACTTAAACCATTAAAATACAAAGGACAAAAACACTGACCAATGTTGCCAACAGGTTTCAATTGAAAGTGCAGTGGGGAAAAAAATTATTTGATCCCCTGCTGATTTTGTACATTTGCCCACTGACAAAGAAATGATCAGTCTATAATTTTAATGGTAGGTTTATTTGAACAGTGAGAGACAGAATAACAAAAAAAAATCAGAAAATCCAGAAAAACACATTTCAAAAAAAGTTATAAATTGATTTGCACTTTAATGAGTCGAATAAGTATTTGATCCCCTATAAATCAGCAAGATTTCTGGCTCCCAGGTGTCTTTTATACAGGTAAGGAGCTGAGATTAGGAGCACTCTCTTAAAGGGATAAGGTTTGTCTGAGAAATTGATTTTGTTGCCAGGCTTTTGAAAAAAAAAAAGTCTATAAAAGGGTAAGGAAGTCACAAAATTTAGTGACAAAATCACTAAATTGGCAACATTGGCACACTGACTACAACATAAGTTATTTACATTTCATTGGTCCTCTTGTTATTGCATGTGTTCATAATTTATTTGTATGACAGCATGGCCAAAGATTATGACCGCACAATTTGGCATGCTTCATTGCATTATCATTACAAATAAAACAACTGACTCTAAGCAACATTCTTACAAAATCTTGCACATTTTTTTAATTAAGGGTGATGCCAAATTTCCTAGGCCGGACATCACTTTGGCCACTATATGGCAGTTTATTGACTTTCCAACTGACCGCCAAACCATATTGCAAAAACAAGCCACTTTTATGAGGACACATGGCTTTTCTGGAGTTGTTGGAGCCATTGATGGAACTCATGTTCACATCATTGCTCCAACTGTAAACGAGGAGACGTACCAATAGAAAACAAAGCATCAGTAATAATTTGTGATAGTTTTGCACAATGCAAAGCATTTAAAAAAATACATTAAATATTAAAATATTTCAGTGTCTTAATTAAATGATTTTATTGTAGTTACATTAAATTATTGGTGTTGTGCTGCTGTGACTTTACATGAGCAGGCTCACTATTGGCTGATTCAGAGGTTGAGTTCAGCCATTTTTTGTTGACATCATTGTAGTCCTTAGTTCACAACATTTAAGTGTTACTTCACCCACTATCCAATAGCCAGCAGGTCGCACAGCACCCTCTGTATAATGTCGTCCCTGGTGTTGCACTCTCTCAGGGTGATGTTTGACCAGAAGTGTTGCGATGTGATGTTTACCAGGGATGATCAGGGGCGTTTTTACATCAAGCTCGATCTCCGCTTCTGTTAATCGTCCTCCTACTCGTAGCAGGCCGTCTACGTCTATGAAAGGGTCTAAGCCTTTGAGGGGATTTTTCCTGGAGAGCTTATTACCTGTTTCCAAGCTCTTAAACTCTTGGGCATATGTCTCCTGTTGTACTGCTTTGATGATAATTTTTTCAGCACATGAGAGTTCTTCAACTGTTGGAGCGTTGGAACAGTAATACCAGCCCTTGCAACTTGATGTTTGTGTTGTAGACCCTGTATGGAACTGTCGAGAAATATGAAGACGACGTGCAATGGCAGGAGTGCTGGACTTCCATGTGGAGAACTTAGAGAAGCGTTGCGTTCCAAGACTCTTACTCATCAATGTAGTGTTCAATGTGGAGACTTCAGGACGTACCTCTGCATCTGAAGAAGGATTCACAAGCTCATGTGTGTTCTCTTCATGTAGAGTCTGGGGGTTGTTTAGAAGAAACTATGGTCCATAAAGCCAGTTGGTGTCTTGGAGATGAGCAGCAGTGACAGACCTTGTTGCAATGTCTGTATACACATACTTCCACTGATTTGGATGAAAAGACTTACGAATCCGAAGGACTCGATTGCTGACATATGCATAGAAGCATCGTGTTTCATTATGTATATAGCCTAGCACTACCTTACTATCAGTAAAGTAAGTAGTGTCATCCAAGGGCATGTCAATTTCTGAAGAAATGTACTCGGCCAATTCTACTGCCAAAACCGCAGCACACAACTCAAGACGGGGAACTGTTTGCTCGGGGCTGAGTTTTGCCTTACCCATGATGAAGCCGACATGATTGACTCCACATGAGTCTGTCAATCTAAGGTAAGCTACTGCAGCTATTGCTTTTGTTGATGCATCAGAGAAGACAAACAGCTCCCTTTGCGTAGCTGTAGAAGGTGATATGTTTGTGTAGCATCTCGGAATGTGGAGATTGCTTAAATCCTTAAGCGAAAGTTGCCACATGTTCCATTTGTCCTCCATTTCTTTGGGAAGGGGGGTGTCCCAGTCATCATTCTGGTTATTTAGCTCTCTCATGATCGATTTGCCCTGGATTGTAACTGGGGCAATAAACCCAAGGGCATCGAAGATGCTATTGACGGTGGATAGAACACCTCGACGAGTAAAGGGTTTAGCTTCAGTAGCGACTTCGAAAGTAAAAGTATCGGACTTCAGACTCCAATTCAGTCCCAGACTGCGTTGCGTAGGCAGCATGTCAAAGCTGAGATCCAAATTTTTAAGATCGCTGGCATGATCTTGAGATGGGAAGGCCTTTAGAACTTCTTTGCTGTTCGAAGCTATCTTGTGAAGGCGTAAGTTGGAACCAGCAAGAGTCCTCTGTGTGTCTTTGAGCAGATCTACTGCTGCCTTGGCTGTAGGAAGAGACTTCAACCCGTCGTCTACATAAAAATCACGGTTCACAAAGTTCTTGACATCAGGATCACCTTCTTTGACAGACTGTCGGAGACAATAGATGGCTACTGCAGGGGAGGGACTGTTGCCAAACACATGGACCCGCATGCGATACTCAGTAATGTCTTCAGATGGGTCATTATTACGGAACCACAGGAACCTTAGGAAATTGCGGTTGTCCTCTCTGACTAAGAAACAGTAGAACATTTGTTCAATGTCAGCTGTTATGGCTACTGCTTCCTTGCAAAATCGCATAAGCACCCCTAGAAGGGTGTTGTTCATGTCTGGCCCGGACAAAAGAACATCATTCAGCGAGACACCCTCATGACGAGCACTAGAGTAAAAAAACACTCTTATGTTCCCGGGTTTTTAAGGGTGATACACCCCGAAGAGGGGCAAATAACAGCACTCTTCTCCTTCCAACAGAGGGGGAGCTTCTTCAGCATGATTCTTACTAAAGACTTTGCCCATGAATGTAAAAAAGTGCTGTTTCATCTCTGGGTTTCTGTCTAGGTTACGTCTTAAGCTCGACAACCTTTTCATGGCTTAACATCTATTGTTAGGGAGTCTACACCTTGGAGCTCTGAAAGGCAACGGAGCTACCCAGCTGTTGCTTTCGTCTTTCTCCAGCTCTTGTTCCATAATGTGAAGAAAAGACAAGTCATCAATAGATGGGGCAATTTTGTTGTCATCACGAGTAACATTAAACACTTCCTGTCCAAGCTGATCATGTTTGTGATTATAGACAAGTTGTTCCATAGAACACATTTCATTGTTATTTCTCTGACCATTGCCGTTTCTCTCTTTTACATGAAAAACATTTGGACAGGGATCAAAGATGGAGGGGCATTGTTCTTTTGTGTTAGTGAAGAATGTGCTCACAGTTGTAGACTTGTGAATGCCATTTAGACAAACATTGCCAACTATCACCCATCCTAGGTCAAGTTTTTGTACATAAGGAGCGTCATGAGGACCATTTACCTGGCTGCGCACCTTATGGACTATGATAATGTCTCGGCCGAGAAGAATCATGATGGGAACATCTGACTCCAACTCTGGTATGAATGGAGCTATAGGCTTCAGATGAGAGTGATTGAGAGCAGCACTGGGTGTGGGAATCTCTGCCCTATTGTCAGGAATGTTGTTACACTCTAACAAACTTGGTAGGGAGAGGATTACCTTTCCATCTACTGACTCGATTTGGTACCCAGATGCTTTTCGACCGATAATTTCTGTCACTCAAGAACAAGTTCTCAGGGTATATGGAGAAGCTGGGGCATTTTCTTTGAAGGCATCAAAGAATTCAGAGCGAGCTAATGACCTGTTACTCTGCTCATCAAGGATCACGTAGACTTTCATTGCTTTCTCAGGTTGGCCTTTGGGATAGATTTTTGCCAAACTGATGTTTGAACAGTACTTATTACTAAAGTCACCTCTGCAAACCTCAGTGCAGTGAGCTTCCACTTCTGTTGGTGGTGTGGAAACCTCCTCCCCGCCATGCTGTGGTAAGGAGACCGCTTCTTGAGCTTTTGGAGTTGGGCCTGGGTGCAGTGCAGAAATATGTTTCTCACTTCCACACTCATAACATTTAGTCACAAATCTGCAGTTCTTAGCTGTGTGTGTTGTGGCTAAGCAACACTTGAAACAGATTCTCTTTTCTTTCAAAAAAGCAAAACGTTCAACCAAAGGCTTCTCACGGAAGGAACAACATTTTCTAAGTAAGTGAGGTTTTTTGTGAATGCGACAAAGTCTCTCAGCATCCTCAGTTTTCCTTTCATCTTTATCTGTGTCTAAATGTACAGGGGAAGACACATTTATCTTATTAACTAAGACTACTCTTGATTTGCTTGGCTTCCAACTAGCCTTATCTGTTTTATAAAGTGAATCTGTTTGAGTAGAAAAGTTGAACCCTGGGTCATTCCTTAGCTTGCTGACTTATGAAGACAACCAAGACCTCAAAAGGGGGAAACGCAACACCATACCGCTCTTTGTAACCAGCTCCATGTGACAGCCACTTTTCTTGCAGATTAAATGGCAGCTTCTGAACTATGGGATTGATGCCCCTTGCTGTGTCCAGATATAAGCCTGGAAGGTATCCATCAGCTTTGGTTGACTCTATTTCCATAAGTAGATCGCTCAACTCATGAAGCTTTGAGTAATCTCTGCTTGAAATTCTAGGAAAACTATCAACACGTCTAAAAAGTGCTCTTTTGATAACCTCTGGAATACCGTAACACTCTACCAGTCTAGTCCATATCATGTCATGGCCCTTCAGTGGCTGATTAATGTGTACCGACCTCATGCGTTTAGCGTGTTCAGCTGATTCTTTTCCTAACCATTTGACTAACAAATCTTCACTGGCTGTCAAATTCAAACCACTTACAGCATTCGGAAAGGACCGTTGCCAGGCTCTGAAGCTTTCCGGTTGGTCACTGAACTGTACTAAGCCAGTGTTAACAAGTTCGTGGCGAGCAAAATATCTGACAAAGTCTGAAATGTCTTGTTGAGAATTTTGAGGTGTCTGACTTGCCATTGGGAAAGGTGGCATGGTGCTTTGGGCGAAATGTGTCTGCCGTCTGCGCTGGCTATCATCTGGCGTGTTACCAGAAGGATGATTCAAGCCTGGTGTAAATTGTGATGGTTGAGCAGAATCTCTCTTTGATCGCATGTGGTTGAATTCAGCATCGTCTAAACAACTCTCTGACTTTGAGACGTGTAGCTGGAACAGAATTTGTGACTGGTAACTCTGTTTGAGGCTTTACGGTCTCTTCTGAAGGGAGTGGCTCTGCTTTTGATCATGATTCTGTGACTGCATGTAGATTCATCTGTTCAACATATTCCCTTGTCCGCTGCATAACATCAGCAGGAGCTGTTACCAGTTAAAGCTCGCATTTACTATGGACGCTGGTGTCAACAGCTGCTTCTAGAGCCTCTGGTTCGGCTACGGCTGCAGAAGTTTCTCTCTCTAACACCATTTTGTCCATTTTTGCCTCCAATTTGGCTTTCTCCACTTTTATTCTTTCCTCTTCACCTGCAAACATCAAACGTGCCTTGGCTGCTTCAGCTTTTGCTCTGGCCATAGCAGCTGCAGCGCTTGTAGAAGAGCTGCCTGATCGTGAACAAGACAAATAGGATCTCGTTTTGAGTGAGGGTGTGGACTCCATAGTGCACACAATACTGCCTCACAACTGCTGCTGTTCTTGCAGCCGCTTTTTCACTGTACTGTCCTCAACATAGTTTTAGTTTTGTTTTGACAGTCAGATAAACTCCCTTCCCTCACACAACTCTGAAGACAAGAAGTTCGGTTGCCCACAGGTTTAATGGTCTTGGGTATGGAGTGAAACTACAAATAAACAAATGAACACATTAAAGAATAATGTCCAGAAATTAACAAATCTACAGAAGCAAAACAACATTCACATTGATACAAATCAAATAAATACTTACAAGCGATGCTATCGCAAGGATAAAGATTACAGAAATATTTGGCGATTAAAGAGAGCCATTACTGCTGCCCGCATGGAGCACTCACTACTTCCTGATTTTACGTGAACACCAGAAATCGCAATTTAAAATAAAATTAAACTTGCCAGATGGCACTCTAAATCATTAATAAAGTGAATAGGAGAAATACCGTCATTAAAGAATTGTACTCAATAAATAATGAAATTTCTAATCAAATTAAACATTAAACATGGAATCTCTTTAAATCAAACATGTTCCAGCACAATACTATACACACCAAACTTTGTCTACATGATCCCAAAACATTGAGGAACTTAAATTGTGAATGAATTTTGGATATCTTGAAAGGTGTTGCCGTGGCGATTTATTAAAGTAACAGTCTTTCACAGTCTTGATGGTTTGGATTAACCCTTTAATTGCTGTATCCCTTAAAACCAGACTACCAGAGGGTTACTGTAAATGCATGTGTCCGCTGTGCCACTTTTTCTTGATGCCACCGGGGTGGCAGTTGCACTGATGGCTTGGGCCCATCATCGCTGCTTGCAGCTATACTTTCTTATTAGTTTTCTGATAACTTCTCTTTGTTGGTGAAATGATGGGGTTGCGTGACGTTGTTCCTGAGAGGTGTGTAAAGGGCGGGTTTTAGTGAAGTGCAGCGCAGCTTCTGGCCCCACGGTGGAAACGCATCGTGATTTTTGGCTCGGTGATACAGGTCCGAGGCTATTAGCCCTGCCCAGCCTGTTTAAAGCACTGGTTCACACTAGCCCGACAGTGGAAAAGTGGCTACTGATTTTAATGGGTTCTGTTGTCTTTGTTGTCTTTAATGGGTTCTGTTGTCGCACACATCTTAGTACTTGATTTTATGTACTTTTTCCAACACTGAACGACACTGAATTAAACGCAAACACAGCTTTTGTACATTAATCAGCTTTTCTGCATATACTGGCCCTGATAATCATAGAATATACACTGCTTGCTCAATTTCTTCAAATCAGTTTTTGTGAATGAATCAATGACTTGCTCTGCCTTTTGCTTTGGTCTTCGACAACACCCACTTACACCACCTGTTTGTGAGGCTGACTAACAGCAGATGGAGAATATGTATCAGTATTTTACTGCTATTCCTGCAAATCCAATGTTGAATATTCAGCCAAATTTGAACCACTGAATTTGTGGAAGTGAATCTGTAAAGCAAAATAAAATGGTCTGAAAATTGGCTGATGAATATTAAAGGTGATATTTTTTTAAAAAAGACTGAATATTTTGGAAATTAAGTCTGGAAGATGAATGTTGATTATTGACCCACCCATAATGCGTGTTTCACACTGAAACTGCACTGAATGTGTTCTAAGATAATAGAAGCTAATGCTAATGCTGGGTACACACTAAAAGATTTTTAAAATCTTATAAGATCTTCAAAATGTGAGAGACCACTAACATGAGTACAAAAAAATCCTAGATTTAACCGTTTTGCTCCTATAGTGTGTGGTGTCCTCGGAGTTCCCCCCACACATCAGGATTTCTGATCGTAAATATTCAACATGTGACTGAATCCGCTCGGAAGAACGTCGGAGGCGTCCCGATCACGAATCGTAAATATTCAACATGTTGAATATTT
>JAFVLL020027733.1:0-12095 GCA_021397915.2 Tor tambroides
CTCCAGAATAGACGTCCTCCATTTCAGTCCCTCCGCGTGCCCAGACTCCAGCGTAACGACGGCCCATTAGGGGCAATATATTCCTGCTCGGTGAGCAGCAGATCTATCAGCCCAGGACTGGAGGACACTTCATCTCTCTCCAGCAGTAATGTCTCGGTTTTGATTGTAATCTCTCAGCTCTGGCTCTCTGAGCTTTCGGAGATCACCCTGAAGCCCGGTCTCTGAACGCAGCGACAGCACGGCTTCACAATGGATCCTCCATCTCTCTCATCAGGACCGGAGGAAATGATAGGAATCAGACTTACAGCTTCCACAGAACGAGCTTCTAAACCTTGCTCTGGAGGATTTTAACTCGAGAAGTACTAAGAGTCCACATCATATCAAGAGTTGTTTTCAGACATTGTTTTCTTCTCATCTTGTTTATAAAAATATGCTTCTGAGTGTAACAGTAGTAAACTTTGAGAGCAAAACTAATGCATAACTACTAAGTTTGGGTACTATTTTTAAACTTGAAATATATAATAAATATATCTTTAACTGTACTATAAGTAGAATGAAATTAATGATGTATGTATTACAAAAGAGACTTGCTTGTGCTAAGATCTGGAATGATATATTCTGGTAATGGCTTATAATAGAAGGCAGTGTGAATCAAGTCTGTTACAATACTCTCACACCTTAGAGGAATTGGCAATGAAATCAGACAAATCTGTCTGTGTTTCTGTGTGGGTTAATAACACTGTGTACAAAAAAAGATCAGGTTCAGTTCCACACATGTACAAAATTACTGCTATTCCACCTCAAAGATGACTTCAACATTTACTTTTACAAAACAATATATATAACACATTCTGGGCTAATATGTGTGGGGAAAAAAAATATTGAATAGGCATTTAATAAAGTATTTTATAAGTATTAGTATTTAATAAAGAGAAAATACAACTAGCTCAGGATACTTTGATTACTTTATACTTTTAATTGCATCTTGATTACAAGATTAGGCTAAATACTTTACACTTTTCAGTATGCTTGTCAACATAAGTCAAGTATTCAAGCATAACTTTGTCAAGGTTATCTCTGATAAGTACATAAAAAGTAGACTGAAAGTATCTTCTTCTTTTTATTTTAATAGAAGAATGATGATATCACACTTGAATAAACTTCATTTCTGTAAGGCTAGCGTTGTTCTCCCAGTTGTTTGTGCCCCTATAACAGCCCTGAAACCCACCCGCTGATCTATAAACCTGAGTACGGCCAAACGGGTGACGACAGAGAGAGCCACAGTACGGCCTCGTCCGAAAGAAGCGCTCACGTGCGATCAGAGCCCACAGTCAAGCACATTAAATCAGTGTGTAATCAGCCTAACGACTTTAACAACATGCCATTATCTGGACAGACAACAGCAAAACACACCATTCTCCAGCATACTTGAGACTTACAAACTCTACCCTTTTTAAGCATGTTTCTTGCACAGAGCCACCATATGACTTCAGAAGACTAATATATAGCCTTGGCCTTGTGGTCATTACAACTACAACAACACTACAAACTGCTGTCGGAAAACAGCTGTGACGATTCTTTACAAATTTCCCTTTTTGTTTTCCTTAAAAAAATGGGTAGCACTTTATTTTACAGTCCAGTTCCCTATGTACATACAATGTAATTACAATAACTGGGTAATATCTAACCCTAACCCTAACCCTACCCCATGTAGTTACCTTATATTACCATTACTTTCTTAGGTATGTACACTTTAAGTACACTGTAAGTACACGTACTGTAAAATAAAGTGCAACCAAAAAATGATGGGATAAATAATGGAAGAATTTTCATTTTTTGGGTGAAATCTTTGTTTAGCATTGTTAAAACACAGAACACAAACTGCATGAAGGGCTGTAACATCCACTCGCTGTGAAAGAAACGTCTCACAGTGTTACTTAAACCTCCACTTCACAATGGCATGTCCGTGCGAAAAACCTTGAAACAACACCAGACATCTGTATGTTGAGCTTAAGGCTATGGAAATCCCCACAGTGACATCAATACACACGTGTTTCCCACCTAGATATACAAAACTGCTTGAAAAAACCCAAATGCACGTTACATTGGAAAGAGTTTTTAAAGACACCAAATAACGCCTTCAGTCACTTCAAAAAACACCAAAATTATTCAAAATTAAACGTTGTTGTAGTAAATTAATTACTTATTTGAAACAGGCAGGTGCTTCTCTACACAGTCAATTAAACGTGTGTGTTTATACTGAGGAAGGTTTGTGAAGCTGAGTGATATTCTACAGGATACAGATAAGACATTCTTCTGTATCATTTACAGAGGACATACACACATTATACACTGCCCCATACACACACACACACACACACACACACACACACGCACACACACACACACACAGGAGTCTGTACATTAATCTGAGCTTCTGAGCACATATAAATTACTGCTATGCTGGACACAAGATAAACCTGTGAGTGTGTGTTTGTGTGTGTGCTGACCTTGACTAAATGTGAGCTTCAACACTATCACAAAACACCTCCAGACACACACACACACACACACACAGAGCTTTCCTCTAAATCACTCCCCTCACACCTCCTTCTGAAGCCCTGAGGGATCTTCTGCCCGGAGGGATCTTGTTTTGGGAGAAGGTGGGAAATCGGCATTCACACGGAGCTGTGAACCCTGGGAAAGCGCGAGACCTTCTTTAACCAATGACTACAGGTGCACAATATAGTGCTGTTCAAAACATTCTTCAACAAATGTTAGGGAAATTGAATTATTATTGATAAAGATAGTGGAATTACAGGCAATAACTTTAGAATAACTGTAATGATTTAAAGTTAAAAGTACTTCAACCATGAAAAGCATGACTTTAAATCATGAATGTAAGAACAAATCTAATGTAAACGTCCAGACAGGGTCAAATACACTTGTATAAATACATGTGTTTTGCAAAACACAACACACGATTCTCTCTGTAACACACAAAAATCTAAAAGGAATTAATATTAAGGCAAAGGTGTTTGCAAATGTTTGCTTTTGAGATGTGTTTGTGATATTTTGAGTGCAGTGCTTCATTTTGCAAGAGATGTGAGGCATTTTGCATTTTGTGTGTGCAATTCTTGATGAAATGTGTGCAAGTAGCTGAAAAAACTAGTTGTTCAGCTAACCAAACTCAAAAAATGCCCAGTTCACATAAAAATACTCACTATAGTTTATGAGTTAAACAAATATAATTAATATATTGGTAACACTTTAGAATAGGGAACACGTATTCACTATTAACTACGACTTTTCCCTCAATAAATTCCTAATTTGCTGCTTATTAATAGTTAGTGTGGTAGTTGTTAAGTTTAGGTATTGGGTAGGATTAGGGATGTAGAATAAGGCATTAATATGTGCTTAATTACTGCTAATAAATGGCTAATATTCTAGTAATATGCATGTTAATAAGCAACTAGTTAAGAGACCCTAAAATAAAGTGTTACCAAATATAATTTTATAATATAACATAAAACATATAATATAATAACTTTTATTTTATTCCCATAAACATGGGAATTTTTATAAGGTAAGGTAGTTGTTGTAGTTGTTAAGTTTAGGCATGGGGTCGGGTTAAGGGTATAGGGCAGAATAAGGCATTAATATGTGCTTTAAAAGTAGCTAAAAAACAGCCAGTATACTAGAAATATACATGCTAATAAGCAACTAGTTAATAGTGAATAGTGCTCGCTAATCTAAATGTTACCAAAGAAATTGAAGTCTGGAAAAGAATGTTCTTAAAAATCAAGGTAAATAACCTTATAGTTAGGACAACCTCCAGCTCGTCTTAAATCTGAAAAGGTTGCTTTAAATATGAAGCACACCATAACACTAGATACATAATACTTATTACTATTACTAGTGCAACAATGAGACAACAATGATCGATGATCTGTCAAGGAAATATTGGAGAACTTCTTAAGAATTTTTCAAGAGCTGCATTTAGGAACATTCTTGCAAAGTTAGAATTTATTTGAACAAATTTCTTAACTTCTTAACTGAACACTTCTAATATGTCAGCAAATTAAAAGGCTGCAGTTAATAGCCATATCAACAACAAAACCCCCAAAAAATCCAGGTTCTTTATTTTTGGTCAAGCGAGTAGTTAATTAATTAGTCAATTAGCTAGATGCTTTAGGGTGAAAACACACACACATCCCTACTGATGACACACATTTCTGTTCGTGTCCTCAAAGAAGATTACTGAAGAACACATCATAAGCCAGAGAAACCACAAAGGAGCATGAATGTTACTTGGCTTAGAAGAAATAAAAACAGAAAAACAACTTCCTCTCTCAAGTTTAACGATATTTAATCATTGATGAGAACTGAAGGATGACCAAAGGAACACGTGCGACGCTTTAACTCATTCCCTTTGACAGCATTAATGACGCTCGCGCTCGCGAACGCAGACTTCGGTTCTGCGCTCTGGCGTGATTTCTGACAATCTGACATCAAATCATAAAAAGCAACTGAGGGCAGGTGTCCAGCTCATTAAGCGAGTCCGTTTGACGCGGTGACTAACGATCTGATCGGGGGGATGAAGACACCCTCGGGAGATATCGGTGGAAAAAAACAAAACCAAAGTGAATCAGGACTTAAGCTAAAATAAACTGGACTCCAGCAACAGATTTGACTCATCAGTGCCTAATTAAAGAGGACAAGAAATAACAAGCCCACACCAGGCTTTAGAGATGGACTGCGAGCGAGCGCGCGAGAGAGAGAGAGAGAGAGAGCGTAATAAAGGGACGTAACATGCCTGGACTCATTAGAAGGGACACGTCTCCGGGGGGTTTGGAGGGGCAGCAGGTGGAAACTCTATACTGTGAGAAATCAAATCGAGACGTGAAGAAACAAGCCCCTCTGATCCATTAGCTCGTCTCGGAAATATCATGCAATATTAATCACAACAGCGTCTCCCCGCGCCGCCCCAATCCTCCGAGCGTGACGTATAATGCATGCAAGCGGCCAGCAGAGGCGTCTATCTCACGCTCCCCGCAGCTGGGTTTACATTTAGGGCTGATAAAGCAAACAGACGGCCGCTATAAAGACTACAGCTCAACTACTGCACCCTAAACCTGCGGAAAGACCAGATGAACATCCTGCATGAAAACCCTGTATCATCACGGTGTTTAAAATTCTGTCTCTCACGCAGAAAGACAGACAGCAGAGCGAGACAGAGGGGAGATCAGTCAGGACTCCCAATTAGTCTGAACACAGACGGAGGCTTTCAGTATTCACTGTCTCACACACACACACACACACACAGTCAGATCATACACACACGGCAAACACTGACACATACGCACCCACATCCACCACTGATTAAAACAAGAGAGAAGAGACTGATTATCATAGTAGTGAAATATTACTTTCAAACAGCTAGTAGCAACAGTGAAAAGCTATTGTATTGAAAAACAAAAAGTCCTGTGACGGAGCTCCACTGACCCAGAGAGACATTTCACCTGTGGAAAACATTACTGAGAGCCGTTACTGCGATCACTGGGAGCGTTTTGTGAGTATGACAGAACTACAAAAGAAAAGCTGAACAGAACCTCTACATTCCCATAAATCAACCGGTCTACACCAATACCACACACAAGCAAAACATCCATTGTGATTCTGTTCCTCATACTTTTGTTTAGAAGGCTTGATGGCAGGAATGTGTCACCACACAGAGTTTAAGAGTTACGACAATGCAAAAAAACACCTACTGACTTTCTAGCACAGAGTCTGGTGCTGCATTTACACTGAGGAAAAAGTCAGTTTGCCATTAGTATCTCTGCATCTCTTTGACCTGATCAGATAAACATATCTTGTTAATAGAGTGCATTAGTGCCCATTCACTTTTTCTGCGGCGTTGGACGTATTTTTTCCATTCATTTTTCCCAGAGTGCTCATGAATGACATAATCGAGTTAAAAATGATCTATATAAATCTATTGCTTTAAGGTTGTTGTTATTGTGTGTGTGTAGTTCAGGTATACCCTATGTTAGGATTACAAAATTTCCCAACAAAGATGGCAATACCCAAAATCCTTGTCCTTGTGGGGACATTTTTGGTCCCCATGAGGAAACAAGCTTATAAATCATACAGAAATAAGTTTTTGGTTATGTAGTTATATACAGAAACAATATATTTTAGGTTTATTGCAAAAAAATGCATATATATATATATATATATATATAAACAATCATTTAAGTATTTTGAGAGTGTTACATTACATTATTTGTGGTAGCTGGTGATCCCTGCCAAGATCTTTTGGTACGATTTGTTCTTAGATGTTCTTAAAAAACTATTGTCAATGGATGGCTTCAACAAAAGCATATTCCATCAAT
This sequence comes from Tor tambroides, assembly GCA_021397915.2. NCBI lineage: Eukaryota > Metazoa > Chordata > Actinopteri > Cypriniformes > Cyprinidae > Tor > Tor tambroides. The sequence continues at coordinate 6,396 of JAFVLL020027733.1, forward strand.
TAACAACCAGTAAGATCTGTCTTTAAAGGTTTATAAATTAGCATTAAACATCAATTTCCCTATGCAGAAAATGTTTTTTCTTCCGGAACCCGACTGCTTCATTCTATAGAAAACATACTCACACTGCATCTTTTGATTGGCATACCTGATACTCATTGGGCCAAAACGTGCTGACAGCAAGCTCCGCCTTCATCCAACCTTTTCCTGTGCAGGAAGTGACATTCCAGATGGGATTGGCCAGCGGCCCTTTATTGACCTTCACCAGGATGTTGAGCGTCCCGGGGCTGGAGCCGTCGGGGCAGTACAGGAGATAGTTGAAGTCGATGCAGTGAGTGTCGTTTTCTTTCATCACGGGCAGCTGCAGGCGAGCCTTTTCTCCGTAATCATGCTGCGAGGTGTCCACCATCATGTACGAGCCTGAAGGGCAACAAGAACGGAGAGAGAAAACACAGGTGAGCTGGGATTATGAGCTCTTTTCCAAACACTAGAGAGCTGCTTTGCTGTCTACTCCCTATATAGGGAGCATCCTCACCAAAATGGAGCCTTATTAGTGTGATTTGGAGCTTATGAGCAGCATTGCATCTTCTGGAGTTTGAGGTTAGTAGGGCTGGGATGATAAATCGATGCATCGCTATTTGTGGATCGATTCTGAGATTTTGCGAATGCATCGCGATTCTCTCTGGAATCAATTCTGAGCTTAGTTTTTAACAGAACATGGCGCTCTAGGCTAGTTTTTAACCCCACACCTAAATGCTCACGAAGAACAGCGTTTGAGCGTTCGACTGAATAATGGAAATGGTTAAATGAACTTGCACCTCAGCTTTTATGCTTTTATGACACGAGATGAATTTAAACACAGGCCATTGTGAACACTCTTGTAATTCGCTTCAACTTTTCAAACTTTATGAATGATTATTTTATGTTCAAGTGGTGCATACGTAAGAAATTAGAAGCAAGCAGAATATGGAGGCTTCTAAAGCACACAGTGCCATCTGTTGTTAAAACTGAGCTCAGAATCGATTCCAGAGAGAATCGCGATTCATTTGGAAAATCTCAGAATTAATGCAGAATCATTTCTCGATTCGCGATGCATCAATTTATTGTCACAGCCCTAGAGGTTAGCATGTTACAATATGAATAATGTATATTTATAGTCAACATTTCTCATATTTTTTCCCTGCTGCAATGCATTCTGGGATCAACGATTCAATGATCCTTAAAATCAAGATTGATTTTTTTTTTACTTTATGCATGCAATTTTCTCTCTGAACTTAACAGGTCTGAAATATTCCCAAACGAACTGAATCGAGGGCTTGTGCAACAAAACTGAATTAGCTGCCCAGCTCTAGGTTTTGAACCAGATTTTGTGTTGTAAGAAAACAAAAACAAAGAGTAAAACAACTGAAAAGGCTACACCAAGGAATGTACAAAATGTTGAGTGAAAACCATTTGCTAAAAACCAAGTGAAGAAAACAAATCGTTTGAGAAATCATGTGGGACTCTAGCAGGAACGCACTGAGAGATAAACTCAGGCACGAGGACCCAATATTTCTGAAGTTCAGAATCAAAGACTCACTCGTACACTTGGCGGTTGGCTGTGTGCTGATTACTGAACGCTTTTATAGTCACTCCACCGGAGAAACGGTTCCACGCGATTGGCCAAGACGCACAGGCCCATATAGGATCTGGTTCCAGTTCTTTAAGCATGTGATTGCACTGAGAGGAAACCGTTTCAAATCTCATACGCCCAGAGGATGGACATCAGGCAGAGAGAGGACAGACTTCACCACCATTTGTCCAAATGAGCGTACATCTGTTCATCTGTCTCTCCACGGCCAGGAAGAGAGATGACCAGCTCTCTCTCTTTGATCCCCATCTTCTGTCAGAGATAAAGTCTACATGAAATCCACCCTCTTTACTGCCTAAACAAACGCCCCTGGCCATGCTGTGTGCTCTTCATCAGCTGCGTGTTATTCCAGATTTGGACTCTTTCAAGTGTAATAAATTTCTCTGTCTCTGAAATGACTTTTTTCCCCTGATGTAACCATTGGTCATATGGGTGGGGAAAAATTATCTTACATAAAACACGAAGTCCTGACTCTCAGCTGCACTCAAGGCCATTATAAAATGCTGATAAACACATGGATCTTTATGAAACAACACCATTTTTATATGAATAAAACATGTTTTACAATATCTCAGTAAGATATAAGTAAATCAGTTTTAAATAAACAAATGAAAAACAGTTGTTTAAGATTGTAATTATATTTTACAATATTACTATTTTTACTGTACAACCTGAATTCCGGAAATGTTGGGACGTTTTTTAAATTTGAATAAAATGAAAACTAAAAGAATTTCAAATCACATGAGCCAATATTGTATTCACAATACAACATAGACAACATAACAAATGTTTAAACTGAGAAATTTTACAGATTTATGCACAAAATGAGCTCATTTCAAATTTGATGCCTGCTACAGGTCTCAAAATAGTTGGGACGGGGGCATGTTTACCATAGTGTAGCATCTCCTCTTCTTTTCAAAACAGTTTGAAGACATCTTGGCATCGAGGTTATGAGTTTCTGGAGTTTTGGTGTTGGAATTTGGTCCCATTCTTGCCCGATTTAGGTTTCCAGCTGCTTAAGAGTTTGTGGTCGTCTCTGACGTATTTTTCATTTAATGATGCTCCAAATCTTCTCTATAGATGAAAGATCTGGACTGCAGGCAGGTCAATTCAGCACACAGACTCTTCTACTACGAAGCCATGCTGTTGTAATAGCTGCAGTATGTGGTTTTGCATTGTCCTGCTGAAATACACAAGACCTTCCCTGAAATAGATGTCATCTGGAGGGGAGAACGTTACTCTAAAACCTTTATATACCTTTCAGCATTCATAGTGCCTTCCAAAACATGCAAGCTGCCCATACCGTATGCACTTATGCACCCCCATACCATCAGAGATGCTGGCTTTTGAACTGAACGCTGATAACACACTGGAAGGTCTCCCTCCTCTTTAGCCCGGAGGACACGGCATCTGTGATTTCCAACAAGAATGTCAAATTTGGACTCGTCAGCCCATAGAACTCTTTTCCACTTTGAAACAGTCCAGTTTAAATGAGCCTTGGCCCACAGGACACGGCGGTGCTTCTGGACCATGTTCACGAATGGCTTCCTTTTTGCATGATAGAGCTTTAGTTGGTATCTCCAGATGGCACGGCGGATTGTGTTTACAGACATCGGTTTCTGGAAGTATTCCTGGGCCCATTTAGTAATGTCAATGGCAGAATCATGCCGATGAGTGATGCAGTGTCACCTGAGGGCCCAAAGACCATGGGCATCCAACAAAGGTCTTCGGCCTTGTCCCTTACACACAGAGATTTCTCCAGTTTCTCTGATTCTTTTGATGATGTTATGCACTGTAGATGATGATATTTGCAAAGCCTTTGCAATTTGACGTTGAGGAACATTGTTTTTAAAGTATTACAATCTTTTTACGCACTCTTTCACAGATTGGAGAGCCTCTGCCCATCTTTACTTCTGAGAGACTCTGCCTCCCTAAGATATCCCTTTTATAGCTAATCATGTTGCAGACCTGATGTCAATTGACTTAATTAGTTGCTAGATGTTCTCCCAGCTGCACCTTTTCAAAATTTCTTGCTTTTTCAGCCTTTTGTTTCCCCCGTGCCAACTTTTTTGAGACCTGTAGCAGGCATCAAATTTGAAATGAGCTCATTTAGTGTATAAAAGTCTAAAATTTCTTCGTTTAAACATTTATGTTCTCTATGTTCTATTGAGGATAAAATATTGGCTCATGTGATTTGAAAGTCTTTTAGTTTTTATTTTATTCAAATTTAAATAACGTCCCAACATTTCCGGAGTTCGGGTTGTATTTTTGATCAAATAAACATAGCCTTGCTGAACAGAAAAGAATCTTACCAACCCAAACTACTGAATGGTTTTTTCTATATCACCTGGTGGAATGATTTTATTACAACTATATTACTACATGTAAATATTATTTAAATGTATTTTGTTGTATCAGTGTTTGTATAATAAGACACTTGTGGTGTGCACTTGATTTTATTATCAAAATCACCTCTCACTTGTAACGCAAAACATAGAGGCATATATTAACCAATAATATACAGTTATGTCCAATATCCACCAAATCCAAGTAGCTTAAGTTAGTTATATAACACTGTGTACATTAAATGAGTTGTGAATGAAGTTTCATGAATAATATAATCTCTTTTAACAATCACAGTCTGCTGTTTTCCAAACACCGCTGCTCTTTTTTAATTTCCATAGAAATAGCAAATGTCTGAAACAGTGATCGTTTGGACACAGTGAGAGACTGTTCATTCAGGACACAGATGTAATGCTGTAGATGTTTCCAGGCAGAGCTTTCATTTGGGCTCTATTTACAGATCAGACTCATCCATGAGATCCACTAGGAGCTGCTGTCAGAACATCTGTTTCTCTCTCAACAGGTGAGTTCTGGGTGAAAGAAAGCCTCTTGCTTTTATAAGTATAGAGTTTAGATCAGACCATCAGGATGTGAGAGATGGAAAATCAAATGCAAATTGGCCAAGAGCTGCTGGCAACCCTACAATTTATATCTATCTCCTGATTTCACTGCTAAAAAAAAAACTTACATACTCCACATAGGATTTTGAAAACCTCCAATACAAAAGAGCATGTTGATTAGTTGTACTAACACCTGCTTTTCTTCAGTAGAACAGTAAAGAAGATTTTTACTTGAAACCGTGGTTCTTGGTGATTCATAAAATGCAAGTCAGCAGCTACTTAAAGAGTCAAAAAAGCACAGAATTTATACCCGTGGCTCCTAATGATATAATACGAAGAAAAACAATTGGTCTTGCGAAATAATGTGGTAGTTTTGCTATGCATGTCTTCCACTGTGTTCTATGGTTTATTTTTCAATAGGATCAAAGAAAAGAAGATTGAAATGACCTGAATATTGAGTCTGACTCGGTCCATTAGTTAGCCTACAAGTTCCCGCTCACTTTTGCCCAGGCCCGCCCAAAAATAAAATTATTCCTACGCAACTGCTGCTGGGCTATATTTTTTTGTAATAGTGCACATGCTTATTACTTGGCTATTTACCAAATAAATAACTACATGTGTATGGATTTCTTCATGAATATTTATGATCTCCTGTAAAGAAAGACAAATGAAACTAGTACAGTACTAGTACAAACAATTATACAGCAAATATTAGAGCACAGAATGACGCCATTAACCAATTGCAATCAAGTATCACACGTGCAATAAGCTAAATACAGCCTGTGTAAACAGGAAGTTAAACTATGAGCTCAGGCGTCTCAGATATGTGAACTTGCAGCAGGATTACAGAGCAGTTCTGAATGCTGCCGCAGTAATTGAATTGACTCCCGGGGAAAGCGTGGCGCTCACAGCGAGACGTTAATGGCTGCAGGTGAGAACAGCAGCGTGGATGTCAGAAGGTGTGTGTGTCCCGCCGTTTCCTCTATAAACGCCCGTTGGGTAAACACTCGTTTCTCACACAGGCTCCAGGCAACTCCAAAGGTCAAAGGTCGGTCGTGTGAACTAAACGGCGCATCCAGATTGCACTAGCGTTCAGCCAAGAGTTACTGGCAGAAAATGAAACAGGTTCATGAGCGATTTTTGATTTATGCAAGTGCTTCCTTATGAACA
>JAFVLL020027734.1:0-14068 GCA_021397915.2 Tor tambroides
CTTCCCATGTCTTTTAATTTTCTATCATGAAATAGTCAGTAAAATAAAGGCTTTTTAAATATTTTGAAGAAGAGTGCCTTGGATTTTCTCTTTTTGCATTCATCTGAATTCCCGACCCCAAAGAGCACCTTCAAATACCTCCTTGAACTCCCTGAGCACCCTGGAATTTTTCTTTTATGTATCTATTCATACATGTAACTTTGCATATATATATGGAAGCAGTCTTCTTTGATCCATATAGGAAAACGCATTTAATTATTTTATGTGCACTGTAGGTTTGATCTTGGTTGACATCTTACTAGCCCATCATATTACAGAGACAAACCAGTCTTATGATGTTGTGTACATCAATAAATTTTTATTTCAATTTGATTTGCATCAACATATTTTTCCATTTTATTTTCAATAACCTCTATAACACTACTAGAATATCAATAAGAACGAAAGGTGGCATTATCCATTTAAACAAGACCGACGTTGCTGCCTTCTCTGAAGGTATCAGAGGACCAGGTGTTGGAGTGGAGGAAACTACAGTTAGATCTACAGAACTTCAGTCAGAATATCAGACACGGTATCATCTTTAAACAGGTACGACATTCACAGAGGAATATCCAAATCACATAATTTAGTTCAATGACCATGTCACTCTCCTCCAGGTTGAACTGTACATTTTCATATAAAAACTGAGAACATACAAACAAAACACCCTGTCTGTGAGAGTCAGTTTTTTCTTATTTTGACACTGAAGAGGAATTATTGGGGAATCAGCTGAAACAAATATAACGGTGAACATGAACTAAAACCCACAGGTTTCTTCAGCAGAGACCATCTTTACATGGTTTTGGCATCTTAAGAGTCTTGAGAGTCTTCTTGAGTCCAGATCTCCACACATGCAATGTCTTCCTTCCTTAATCATGAGCTATTATTTCAACATGAAAAGCATAAGGAAAAAAGTAATATTGCGTAAGAGCCCAAGTTTGACTAATGGTTGATGATGTGTATTCTCGTGAGCCTTGAGTTCGTATTTCAATGCACAACAGTTACGTTACTGAGTAGCAGCTTGTATATACAAAGCCAAATGGGCAGAGGCATGGACTACGGAAGATATGCTGAGATTGTTACAGTAAAGCACTAGAAGGTCAGAGGTCATCAGAGGACAAATCATAGAAACACAACATGAGTCTCAAATACGATTCTGGAAGATTTAGCTTACACGTAACACTAATTCACGCGCGAACCACAGGGTGGCTCACTCAATTTGATCTTTCCAGACACATATTCAAAAAACATGAATATTCATCAGTAGCGCCCACTGATCGGTCTAAACACCATTTCCACAGTCAATTGACAATCAGAAGACACAAGCGAACAATCGTCTGACACTAACAGTAGTAAGGTAGAAAACATTGTTTTGACATTATATTAAAGAAAAAAAGAAGAAGAAGAAACGAATGAACAAAAGTTGTCCTTTGTACTGGAATGTGAGGGAAATCTCTCCAGGATGCATTCAAACTTTGGCAGAGAAAACGAAGGTCACTCACTCGTTGTCCTCGGCGAGGTACAAAACAACGCACGATTTTTGTTACACGTGCCCCGAGGCAACCGAAGAGACTAGAAAGGAAATAAAAGGCCAGCTGAAACTGATCTGTTAAAGTAAAACGAAGATCATGACGAAATAGAAAACAAATCAACCTGTATTTGTACTTCCACAGACACGCATGAAGAGCCAACCCTTCTGTCTGAGTTTGGCTGGCTTGTCTTATATCTACAAGTAAGAGCCCAGAAAATCAACCACAGACGAGTTAATTCATCGCTAGTTTACAGTTAAAGATACTTCACCCATCTAGAATATGGCACGTTAAGTATTACATATGAGAAACATGCTCGAAAAGGACCTCACAGACACACACTCGTCACGTGGCGCCAAATACGTTTCACTACTCACACTTCTAAAACCATGTCACGTCATACGTCTCTAGGAGAGGGTGAAGTACCTTTTGAAGACGGATTAAAAAGTTGTTTGTGGTGCTTTTTGCGAGCTAGCAGCAAAGAAAACGGAAAAAGTTTACGTTTGTGACTGAACGTCGTGGGAGTGGCCACCGATTTGCAGTACGAGGGTGGATAAGTTGCTGTCAAATATGACGAGACAGAGTGGTAAATATTCTGAAAATATACATCGCTGAAAGGAACAGTATGGCGTCATCAAAAAAAAAAAAAATAAATAATAATAATATTTTGGCCTTATAGCAATGCAGGTATACATTTGTTTTTGTTTATATATATATATATTTGTTTGCTATTTCAAAAAATATAAAGTTTTTTGTCATAGTTTCTATTATTGGCTTAGGTTATTAAATAAAAGTTTGTTAATCTTTTATTTCCCTTTTGTTTTAAAGTAACATGCTGCTTTTTAATATGGCAGTTTTACGTTTTTATAGGTCATCCATTTTGTTTCATGCACTCTTGTTGATTTCTTAACTTTCCGAGTATCTACACGGCGTGAGCAAATTTGCTTCTTGTGAGGAGACCCCGATCAACCCCTGTACATGAATGAAGATGTCGTCTGATTTACAACATGGGTGTGGAACCCCTCTTACTCTTAAACGCTAATGGTACACGTCCATTGTATCGTAATCTGGTCTTCACCTTTTTAACCAATCAGAGCAAGACAATCCTGTACACAGACAGAAGAGAAGCTGAACAGCCCTTAAGTCCCTCTTGGTCCATACGTCTCACTCACTCTCTCTCTTTTAAAGAGTGAAAGTCCAAGCACCAGAGTAGCACCCTCTTGTGACACGAGCGTGAAATGTGCCCTCCCTGAGGATCCTCTAAAACTGATACCACTTCTTGTCTTTGCATTTCAGCATCAGCTGTGGAAGGTGAAAGTGAAAGCAAAAAGTGCATTAAGATTTTATTGTATTTATATTTCTGTTTTCTCATTCTCTCGCTCTCCTACATACCTCGTGAGCGTGTTTAGAGAAGGTTTCAGCACTGGACATCATCAGGGCGGTCCTCTCCTCCAACTCCCCCAGCCTCTGTCCTCTCTCATCCAGTGCAATGCGAGCACGGGCCAGTTCTCCCACCGCCCCGCCTGCTGCCGCCTTCATGCCCTCCATTCCGCCCTGTCCTGGGATGTGCTGTGCCAGGCTGCGGGACGCCTTACCTGCCGCTGCCTCACCAACTACAGAGCAGGAGCGATAAAGGGAAACAAGGCAGTGTTGTTATTATTAACTAAAATTAAAAATAAAAAAGGAAAAGTAATTAAATATAAATCTGAAAATATAAAAACAATACTTAATTCTAAATATTAATAAACAACACTAAAATAATACTAAAAGAAGGGAAAGCGAGAAAAGAGAATAAAAGAGAGAAATATATCAGATTTACAGATTAAAACTGATTAAAAGACTTTTCAAATTAAATCAGACAGTCTGCTCCTGTCTTTTAATGGGCAGAACTCAAATGTTGAACGAGATTTCAGGTGATAGTGAAAGGTCTGGATCTTTGAGTATATGTTTACACACACACACACACACACACACACACACACAGACAGAGGAGTGATAAATAACTACACTTACACAGCTCCTCTCTGTCGAAGGTTTGGGCATTGCCGCCAAAAAAGCCCTTGAGAAAGCCACGGTTCTGAGCCTCAGGGGTCTCGATGGGTGTAAAGAGCTCCCCTAACATCTCCTGCAATTAATAAAGTATAGTGAATCAAAGCGTTAAATAGACAAAATCATATCAAATGTTGGAATGAAAGAGCAGGATATTCGATTCAAAACTCCACCAGCAGATGTCAGTATAGTTACATATTTCACAATGTAAATTGGAAAGTTTTGACGAGAAAACCTCTTGCACTTTTGTGTCTTACAGAGACAGTTACAAAGAAATAGGCTATGTTTGAAATGAAGTACTTTACAAATTGTATGTTAAACAGTATGCACTATGCAATAATAAATCAAACAGTAGCATGCCACATTGCTGTGTGGACGATAGCAAGTTGCCTTCAGTCACCTTTGGGATTTTTTTTTTAAAATTCAACTTGGATTATTTTAATAAAATAACATAGTAGGAATTTGTCAAACTAAAAATAAATGATCAAGTCACTAACATTGGATTGTGGGACACATACACTAACATTCAAAATTTTGGGGACTGTAAGATGTTTTTATTATTATTTAAATAAATGTAATTCTTTTATTTATCCACATATTAAAATCACCAAAAGTGAAAGTAAACATTTATAATTTTACCAAACATTATACAAAAACATTGTATTTCAAATAAATGCTGTTCTTTTGAACTTTATACTCATTAAAGTATCCTGAAAAAATGTATCACAATTTCTAGAAAAATGTTAAGCAGCACAGCTGTTTTCAACTTTGATATTAATAAGAAATATTTTTGAGAACCAAATCAACATATTAGAATGATTTCTAAAGGATCACATGACACTGAAGACTAGACTTAAGAGTAATGGCTGCTGAAAAGTCAGCTGTGCCATCAAAAATAAATTACATTCTAAAACACATTAAAATAGCAAACAGGTATTTTATATTGTAATAATATATCACACTATTACAGATTTTACTGTATTTTTAATGTAATAAATGCAGCCTAGGTGAGCACAAGAGACTTCTTTCAAAAACCCTCAAAAAAATCCCACTGACCCCAAAGAACAGAATGACAACCTGTGTGGCAGAAATTACAGCCGAGATGCAGCAGGGCTCAGCTCAGCAGAGCTCAAAGCATCCATGACAAGCATGACATTCACTTCAGTAGCCACCATCAGCATGCGTGCGCGCACACACACACACACACACACACACACACACACACAAAGGCACAGCCACCTGTAGGTTGTCACACATCTCCTGGCTGTAAGTGACTCTCTGTATCTCTGTGGGGGAGCACAGATACAGCGCCTGCCCTCTGTTGGTGAAGCAGAATGTTCTAGCAATGCGCATGTCCGTTAGCGGCAGGTAATTGACATCTAGCAGAGGCCGTAAACTGGGAAGGCTGTAAAACATACACACATATAAGATAACAGGCTTAGCAACTGCATTCCAATATCCTTTGTATCGGAAATGACAGTGAAAACACTCACTATGACATTTATAGTGAAGAATGAAAAAATTCACGCCTAAAATATTACACCTCGCTGAAGGCAGGATTTAGTACGAAGCCAACAAAAGCACACCTCAGTTCTTCTGACTAGAGGTTTAGAGTTTATTGAAAGATTGAACTGGTTTCTGTTATCTGGATTAAGCTAAAAATCGATACCAAAAAGGTTCTGAGCTGGTATTAAAGGAATGTTCCAGGCTAAATATAAGTTAATCTCTATCGACAGCACCTGTCAAATGCTGTCGATTACCACAGACACCTCAGTTTACTCATCAAGCAAACCTGTTTACAGTAATACATTTACAATGGAAGTCTAAGGTGTTCTGGAGGTTTTAAAAGCTCATATCTCTTGCTAATGCACTTATATTATTCTGTACAGAAATATGTGGATGAATTAGAACAGTCTGCGTTTTTGCTGTATATAGATAGTTTTTAAACAACCCCTTTTCCAGGGTTTACTGTTTTACATGGTCATAACATGGTCATGGATGCAAACTTGGATAATAACAATAATAATAATATATTTTTCTTTTTTGTTTCTATTACATTTTTTTAAATAATTCTATATTTTCCCCCTTTCATGCCACAAAGACAATCAATAGAGCTTAAGTTCTGTTCAGTTAATAATTCTGTTAATTACCACAGAGACATTTTTACCTGTCCCTCAGTTAGTAAAATAAAAAATAATTAAAAAATAAATAATAATAATAATAACAATAAATTATTTTACATTTTTTCTATAATTAAAAAAATAATAATTCTATATTTTCCCCTTTCGTGTCACAAAGACGATCAATAGAGCTTAAGTTCTGTTCAGTTAATAACAAAATTTCCCCACGGGGATGAATAAAAAGTTACTACTAATAATAATTCTGTTAATTACCACAGGCAGACATTTTTACCTGTCCCTCAGTTTGTAAAATTAATAATAATAATAATACTTTAATTTTAATAATAATTTCAGTTTTAATGTCAATAAATGATCACCACTTTGAGCCTCATCTCATGACGAAAATGTACCTCTGGGAATTTTTTTGACGCAAAATGCGTATTGCCATGTATGTTTCGTGACATATTCGATGTGAAATGTCCACTGAGTGGTGCTAAAACAGTGTTAGTTTTTTTTCCCCAGAACAGCAAAATGAACATACTGTATGGAATGTTTTATGTGACATTGGTCCCCACAGTTCTGACCTGAAATGTCTTGAGTGGTGCTAGAACTCCAATGCTCCATGACGTTTTAAAATAACGTACCATCTGCACTACACCTAAATCTACTCGATAGCATGAACAAAAGCAAATATTACGTAAAAATGTAATTGCAAGTATGCCCTTTTAGCTTGTTTTTTGATCTCTCATCTTTCAGCGTGAGTCATGTTTTTCACAGGATTCGTACCCAAGTATTCCACATCCTAAGTCCATTTCTGTGCCGGCTGAGGTACCGAGCAAGCTTGTTAAATCCGGAAAGCGAAACATATGGAGCTGTAATCATAATTGTGTAGGAAAGCAATTACAAGTGCTCACTGTTTTACAGCCTCTAGTGTTTATTTCTATTGGAAACAGCAGCGATATGTACTTATTGGTACGTATTTCACGTCTTGCGAAAAAGTTACCAGAGGTACGTTTTCGTCATGAAACCAGGTTGACCAGTTTAGTTTTTCCATGAGGGACTAGAATCAGCAACCTTCTGGTTACCAGCCCTGAGCTCTACTTGCTGCACCACAGTTTTCCATTTGAAACAAACAAACAAAAAAGTTAATGCAAACCTCAAAGTCATTATGTGTCCATTGGCGCAGAAGCAGGCCAGACAAACGCTGTTACAAACCGACACCACATCAGCCCGCAGCACGAAGGACGACTCAGTGATGTTATGCACATATAGACAAGCCTGGGAGGGCATGAGAAACACCTTGGCCTGCCTCTCCGAACACACTACAGCTAAGTGACCATCTCCACTGGCCTCTTGAGAAGACGAGGGCGAGAAGTTGACCAATTTCCGTTTGCGGGGTCGATCTGGGTCATCGGGGGCATGTTGTTCCCGCCACACCTCATAGGGACTGTTGATAAGAGCGCCTCCACAGTCCAGGAAACCAAACCGCACAACAGAGCCCTTCAGCATTAACACTGTGGCTGAGAGGGAAAACCAGAGAGAACAAAAGCATGAGGATAGAAACACTGCATTCAGGAGCATTCAAGAATTCGAAAAGGAAGAAATGAAGAGATACCAGTGGGGGCCACAGTTACAGGATCTTCCTGGCGTTCCTGCTCGTCCGTAGAAATGGACATTGGAATGATGAGCACCAGGCCCAGACTTGTGCCCACCCACAAGCATGGCGTAGGCAGGGTGTCTGACTTGCGCCCATATGACTCCGCAAACTGCAGGGTGGTTACGGCCTCTTTAGTCTCTCTGTCTATGCTGGAAACGCTAGAGCTCCGGGAACGGCTGAACGAGTTTTCTCGACTCTCTGAGAAAGAACGGAGAAGGGGAGAGAGAAAGAGAGGGTGGGGGAGAAGAGAAATGTCAAGAAAGATGGAAGATAGAGGGCAGACGGATGAGTAGTAAAGGATAAAGAATAGCAGAGAGTAAAAAGATGGGAGAAGAATCCTTATGCTATTAAAAAGTGGAATGATAGAAAGTGGAGTCACTCCATATGTGCGTTCACAATTACATTTAAACCACATCAACCATAAACCAAGTTATAAAGTGATACAAATGTGCAGTTGCAAACACAACTCTCTGTTATTGATAAGGTAAAACAATAAATAATGTACATACAGGACAGGGTGGCATATACATATCTATCGAGTGAACACATTTTAAAATTCTCCTGTTCACATGATCAGACATGTCACAGATTTCATTCAAATACACAGAGACACACATAACACACTCTCACAATTTCAAACCCATTCGGCATCTTTTTGACCTTGAATTGCTTACAGGTTCATATCCACTGCATATTCATATAGCCAGGCCTACACATAAAAATGTTTCTGGGCTTGCCTGATTTATGCTTCATTCAATTATTTAAACTCTCTCTCTCCCCCTTATCTTAATCTGAAGGATGTCATGGAAAAAAACCCAAGCAAAAAAGGCAAGATTTATATTGCTATACAACATGTATTTTGTAATATATGCTTGGTTGTTGTAATTGTCATATCTTATTTGACATTCAGTAACTGGATGTACTGTTACGCATTACAAGAAAACAAAATTTCTATATTAGAATTTGAGTAGCGTTTCCCATTGAGAATCCTGTTTATCCTGCAGAACAAAAGTGTACTGCACTCTCATAACATAAACCCATTATAAGAAACACTGACAGACATTTGTCATAATGTCAGAACATGGGTTTGTGTGCGCAGTGATGAAAGGAGAGTAATTTGTGAAGAGAATACCAAATGTTTGTAGGTATATCAAAAATAGCAAAATACTGTGGGTTTCTAAAGTATCAGTTACTATATTTTACATAACATTTATCATATATCATAATTGCCTCTATAATTTATTATTACTCAAATATTAAACTTCTGCTTCTGGGTCATTCTCAGGAAACAGTGTTGTTTGTGCAACATGTGTTCCCACGATTTTCAACTGTATAAGTAAATTAACATACTGTAGTACTGCACTCGGTAACAGTACACAATGGATGTATCTCTTTATTGTCTAAATAAATAAATCAATGTTTTTTCATTGGATTTTCATTATGTTCCCATTTGTTATGTTACACACTTACATTAGTCTCAACAGTTTAAGAAAAAAAAAACCAGGAAAACTGACTATAAATTTTGTGTTAACTAAGACTACTTAGCTACACACTTAGCCTAAAAAACATCTTGAAAGGCCAGCAAAAAATATGCTTTTCAAATTGTAAGAAATTCAAATAGTAAGAAGACAAGAATGGTTTGAAATAATGTAGCATTTTACCCTACTGTTTAAATATTTGGGCTTAGTATGTTTTTTTGTTTAGTTTTTTTATTTTATTTAAGAAATTAATACTTTTATTCATTAAAGATATTTAGATTGATCAAAAGTGAAAAGTCTATTTCAAATAAATGCTGTTCAAAAAATCCTGGGAGAAAAAATATTAAATATTTTTTTTCACATTGATAATAATAAGAAATGTTTCTTGAACACCAAATAAGTATAGAGTGATTTCAGAAAATCATGTGACACTGAAGACTGGAGTAATTGCTGCTGAAAATGTGGCTTTGCCAACACAGGAATCAATTAAATTTTTATTTTAAGTTGTAATATTTCACACAATATTACAGATATTAATGTATTTTTGATCAAAAAAATGCAGCCATGACATAGGAGGATCTTACTGACCCGAAACCTTTAATTGGTCATGTATTTGGGATTTTGGCTTTGAATGAATAAATGAACAAACAAACAAATGAATTTATTTTCTACCACAAACAGCACTGTTTCTTGAGAATGACTCTCCTATGGCACAGCGAAGGTCCTCTTTCTCCCTATTATCTGACACATGAAACATAAAACCAGCATCACGGTCATGATAGCACACCTTACTATGTTCTGTGTACACTATCCCCCAGTTTTAATCCTTACCATCAAGGAAAGGAATTTGTTTTAAGAATGACCTCACAACATTCACCTAAACATTGACTGGTAATACTGACAGAATCTTTAGACCTCTAGAATCTTAGACACTGACAAACAGAAAGTGTTTTCCTGATACAGGTTAAGCCTTGCCTTGGACAGATAACTTTTTGTCACATGTAGTCCAGGACTAGATTTAATCTGTGTCTCGGAGATGTCACAGTGCGTGGGATGGACAGACGACTACAAGCCGACAACACTGCACATCGACAGAGGCTGGTGTGAAACACAAAGAAGACATCATTGTAATGTTCAGCTGCTAGCAACTACGGTGTAAATCCAAACCTGAAGATGAAGACTCTGAACATCATTCAACGTGACGAGAAAGGGGTTCTGACCAAGCAACTATGAGCCACAGGACGGGACGGAGCGAGACGTGACGCTACAGGGTGAGTGGTCCTTGTGACCCTCAAAAAGCCCCTCCTTACCTCTCTCGCTCCAGGAGTAGGTGGTGATGTGATGCTCATCATGAGAGTACATACTGACTCCGTGTAACTGCTGCAGCATGGCTCGTCGGGACGGATAACCTATCCATCGAACGCACATACACACAAAACCCCAACGGCCACAATCACACACGTATATATGACGATACACGACCACGACATACAAAATGACACATACATAGACACAAATGTCAGACGTATACCAAAACACCAAAAAGACATGACCAGAACATCACGGCGTACAGAGAGTGACAGAAAAAGAGAGAAAGAGAAAATAGATAAACCAATATGCAAGAAAGAAAGAAAGAAAGAAAAGGTCCTGACAGGTAGATATTTTTTTAGTATACCTGCCCACAACATTTCAGTAGATTCGATAGAAAATAAAAAAATGAAAAATCTTTTCTTAGCTGTGACGTGTGTGTTTGTGATCACAATAATTAATGGGACAATTCACTAAATTTCTGTCATCATTACTCATGGACCTCATGTCAGTCCAAATCTGTAATACTGGCTTCAAAATACTCAAAAACTTGCAATATAGTGCATTAGTGATGGAAAGATCAGACAATTTTCCTGACTAGGAACTTTGAATCTTGTTCAGCAAAATGAACAAGACTTTATTCAAGTCATTTCATTAATAAGAACAGAGTTATTAAAAATAATTCAAATGTTACATTTCCAGTAGCCAAATTTCTCCAACATATCTACTTACGTCAACTTTGACCATATTCCAAATGAGAAAATCATTATAATACAAGCCAAAGACAAATTATCAGAAATGATTAATGATTAAATTACTATTCAACTGTGTCTTCTTGTATGAGTTGTTCATATTCTGGGAGCTTGTTTCCTCTAGCCTGTTGCCTTAAAGCAGAACCTAAAATATCATAGTCACAGTAAAATATTGTAGCCACCAATGTAATAATTTCTGTTTCCTTTACATAGCCTACGCGGCTTTCATGTGACAAAAGAATGAACGACCAAGACCAGAAGACTTGAAAGGTGAACAAATAATTTGTTTCCTCCTGTTTACTGTAAAAAAGTCTTTCAGAATGAATGTATAGCTCATGAGAGACCCATCACTAACATACTTTTTTATGGTATGGAGATTTGTTGACTTTTTTTTGGGACATTTCTAGTCACTGTGTGCTTTCACAAAAAGCAGCATGAACATTCTTCAAGATATTTTTCTTATGTTCCACAGAAGATACAAAGCCTAATGGGTTTGGAATGACATGAAGGTGAGTAAATAATGACAGGATTTTCATTTTTGAGTGAATTATCCTATTAACACTGACCAAGACTGGACACTGATGTCTCACAGCATTCATTTCCCAAACAATATAACACACAGCAAACTGAACACAAACCCACAAATCCAATCTCACACAGTGCAAAATGGTCACACACAAAATCACATATAAGTTTGTGAAAAGACACGCAAATTGACCTTTTCTACCGACGGCACCTGTATCTGCGGGAACTGCGAACATAATTAGTCGTATCCATCCTGTTAGCCTGTTAGTGTGAATATTTCATGATGTAGATGGGTGAGAGAAAAGATCTGCTCGCTCGCTCTCACTCTCTCTGGGACTCTTTTACTGAGGTCAAATGACACACCTGTTATTAGAAACAGCAACAACGCCCTCTCTCTGTGGGACAGGCAAACGATTCTGTGGAAATTAGCTTTTGTTCTGTCTGCTGCGGGTTCCTCAGTGATTCACTTTTGTGATCCTCTGTGTTTAGAGTGTGTGTATATCTGAATAAATGTTGCATAGTTTTATATACCTTAGTCAGCACCATATTTAATTTCTGACAGCAAACAAGGCTGTGAATTATAGAAGTACAGTGTGTTCAATGAATTTTACTGTTGTTTACCAGCTTACCAATTGTTCAGCTGACAACACGTCTTTCAAGAAGTCTGCCAGTAGATAGAAACTCCATAAAATTGTCTGAAAGTTTTCAGTTTTGAAAACTACATGTAATCTAGGACCTTTATGCAGTGCATGCCATTGTAAACACTGAAGTCTATCTCTCACTACCTTGTTTTTACCTGTGTAAAATGTAACTTTTTTAACAAATCAACAAATGATTCTTGTTAAACAAATCAAATGAGCATGTGATTGAATGACTGACTCACAAAAAGATGCCCACTTATTTTCGCCACATACTTCCTTTATGGTGTAACCTGCAGAAAAGGCTCTAAATGAATCAGTGAATGATTCTTTTGGTAAATGGGATGTGACTCAGTAGATTTTAATGGGATAATGGGATGTCAAGGAGACAATGGGATGATTGAAAGTCCCATCCACTGCCACTTATTCACTGACTTGTAACAAATTTCTGTAACTGTCCTTATTTTGCTTACATCAAGTGTGTGTGTGTGTGTGTGTCATTCCACCATTAATGCTATTTATATGAGACTACGTATCCCAACTTCCCGCAGCTCTCTCTTCCTGTAGCGTGTCTCATTAGCGACGGCCTGGCTCTCCTCGCTGCTAATTGACCTTTAATTATCCCAGTGACCCCACTGCGGCACCACATGCCTGTTACTGTAGCGATAGGGACGCACGCCATGGGTTGAGACCAAAGAAGCGGTAGGCAGTCCTCTAACGGACAATAACACTTTTCCAAGCGGGAAGAAAAAAATGGGCCTGTCTATATCTAGACAGACGTGGATTCATTTGAATATCGCAACATTATTCAATTAAAAACATTCAAGCTGAGTCTGTGCAAAAGAGTTTCAAAGATGAATATTGCACTTTCAAAACTGTTAGACTGTCCAGGTGGAAATAAAAAAGAAAGAAAAAGGGGTGACGGGAAGACGTTTTACTAGCTTGTGAGAAATCACATCATTTTTTCTCAAAAATGAAATCAAATATAAATTATTAGGTTAAAAAGGCAATATCAGCACACAGCACGTCATTCTGGGAATCATCCAGTCACCGTGAAAACCTTATGAACTCTGTGACACTATTTGTACGTTGCTGTTCGACTTGGGCTGGTTGTCCTGGTTGGCGTCCTTTACGTAAACAGGATTATGGACACAGATGACGGCACAGGAGGAGACACTGCCTATTGCTGCGACTGGATTAGTGAATGACAGGAAGCCGGTGCCCAAGCGAGGATATGATCTAAGTGATGCGTTACCGCTGTACAGATCACGCTAACATGACCAAGACATCTGCTTTAGGGACATATATGACTGACAAGGTCAAAGAATCGACATGAGATAAAGACATACAGAAGTCACGTTTGCCTGTGTGCAAGCCCACGATAACGCTTAAAGGAGTCATACCACATACATATAATGGACCCAAACATAATAATAATAATCATTTTTATCCTGAGGTTCAAGGATATGAAGAGCAGCAGGCAGAGAAAGATGAGAAAGAGATATATTTGTTTTTTCATGATATGACCACTTTAAAGCAGGGCTCTTGTATCACACACTCCAACATTTAAACATGGAGGTGATATGAACAAACATTTGAACATACACACACATTCTGATTATGTGTTTTGGAGAAATGTGTCTTGTTGATAGTGTTGATTGGATTGTCAATGTATTTCATTTTGGTAAATTCCCTTCTAGCGATCCAAAGGAAACAGCTGCAATTTCATTTCACATTAAGAAAGATGCTCAAACAGAAATAAGTCCACAACCATAATCGCTGCGTAAACTCCAACCTAAGCTTGCTCAGAGACTGCCTCCATTAATTTTTTCATTCACATCATCAACCCACCTGTCAAACGACTGTGTGTAGAGGTAATAATTAAAAGCATTAAAAACAAAAAGTATAATTAGGCTCACAGCGGTGTCTGCCTCAGCCTCCATGTTTGAAGCACAAATACGGTCTCAAACATA
>JAFVLL020027735.1:0-15037 GCA_021397915.2 Tor tambroides
CATATGACCATCAAATGTAAGCAAGAACATCATTAAAGGTAAGAAAAAAGCTCTAATGGAAGAAAAACAGACTAAACAAAGTGTTCAGATAAATATACAACACTTATGTTGACTCCTGGGAGACAATGGTCACAAATACTGGTCCACATTAAGCCCCTTTATGCAGAAAACTAACCTCAGCCTCATAGACCAAATCTACATTATTGATTGGGAATATGTCAAGACTTACTTGGCCTTGGTTAAGTGGGCTGGACAGATGTTTGCTATTGCAGTGTATGATGCTGCTGAAAGACTTTGTCAAGTGCTGAGTTAGTGGTCTGTGTTTGGCCTGCAGTTCCATGTTTACAGTCCAGGGTGATTGGTTCTGTTGTCTGGACCTGTAGGAACCGTTCTCCTCAGAGCATCCATCAACATGCAGGCCAAACGTCAGAGAGAAAGAAGAAAAAGAAAGCATACACATGCACAGCAGGCAACGCCACAAACCGCTCTGCCAAAAGGTCCATTTTATTGATAAACAATTACAAAATCCATAAACGATGATAAATGACTGAGGTTTTGTGTAAAGTTGGAGAGCAAATGTGGAGGATCTAAATGCATCTTGCTTTAAAATAAATATTAAAGCTGAGCTGAGGCGCAGGGGCACCTGCAGTCTTTCATCTCGGAGTCTGCACAGAACCATGACCAACCTGCCATCTTGACTTTCATAGAAGTAAAATCATTGAATTCTTTGTTTTTAGGTGTGGGTAATGCTGTTGTGAAGGGTTGTAGTGGACCTTTAACATCAGCTGTTTCCAGTCTCTGGTTGAGATGCAATATCAGTCACTGCTGACAGATTATTTTTAAGCCTGTTTGCAAAAGTATCAAAGAAGTTAAGTAGTACTGGAGGACAGCGTTTACTCATTTTTAATTTGGCTTCTGTCATACACTAGCTAATGTATCCTAGTCATTTTTTATATTTTTTCAGGAAAAGTTGAAAAGATAAAATGCTAAATGATGACATTGTTCACAAGTATTAGGTCAGTAAGATTTTTAAATACATTTTATTCAGCAAGAATTGCTTAATTTGATCAAAAGTGACAGGTTATTTACTTTTTTATATAAATGCCTTCACTATTTCTAATTAATGCTGTTCTTTCAATAATTTTTATGCTTGTTGAGCATCATATCAACATATTAGAGAGATTACTGAAGAATCATGTGACACTGAAGACTGGAGTAATGCCTGCTGAACATTCAGCTATGACAAAATTACATTTTTGAATATATTTAAATAGAACAGCTATTTTAAATGGTAATATTTCATAATATAGATGAGTTACTGTATTTTAGATCAATTAAATGGAGCCTTAGCATTAGAGATTTTTTTCAAAAACATAAAATAAACAAATAGGTATTATTACCTAGCGTATTAGCATTACTAGCATATTGGCTGTTTATTAGTACTTATAAAGCACATATTAATGCCTTATTCTTCATGACCATATTTTAGATCCCTTAATCCTTACTAGCTATTGATAAGCAGCAAATTAGTAATTTATTGAGGCAAAAGTCGTAGTTAAAAATGAGCTGGTAGTGATAACTAGTCCCTAAACTAAAGTTTGTTTTTCTGTCCAGATAGTGACTTTCCCTTTATATTTTATACTGAGCTACAAATATTTTTTCCCGCTAACACTCTAACAGTTATTTCCCACAGTATAAAACCTGACCAGGTATGATGACCTAAATGCACCTCTAATAACTAAGATTTTTAAAACAAGAAACTAGATTTAAAAAAAAACGAAAAAAAATAACAATAACTTGCCAAATATTACACTCAACAAAAGACAATGACTATTATAAACTTGGACAAATCATTAAAAAAAGGCTTTAGTGAAACTGACAAATGTATCCACATCCCCCAAATCTGCTCTCCATGATTCATTATTTTTCAATATTTTCAATTTTCTTTTTTTTTTAATGGATAGATCATTTCCTGTTCACTGAACACAACTTTGCATGCACGTGCACATTTGGCAGACATTTAAATTTGTTCATGACAGATTTTTAAAAATATGCGAATCCAAGACAGCAAAAGGAGTTTGTTGTTCATCACATCTAAACATGATGAACATATGAGGAAATGGCAGAGATCTACGAAGCTCTGACGACCTTCCCTGGAAGGCGAGACGAACAGTACTTCACTGACAGAAAGATATTAAGATAAATGACTAAATAAACATTATAAAACATATTCGCACAATTCTGAAATCCGCCGCAGAAACAAATGGAACAAGTGAGTACGGTCATAGCTTGTGTTTTCATCGGGAAAACTGAAAGTGTGTGTGGTGCAAATGATGAGAGATCCGACTCC
The DNA here is from genome assembly GCA_021397915.2 of Tor tambroides. Taxonomy (NCBI): domain Eukaryota; kingdom Metazoa; phylum Chordata; class Actinopteri; order Cypriniformes; family Cyprinidae; genus Tor; species Tor tambroides. Next base: position 2,351 of record JAFVLL020027735.1, read on the forward strand.
TTGAGCATTTAATCATGGGTTAACAGGAAATATTTTCTTCATTTATCATTTACGACTGAGGAAAATAAAGGTGCGTCTTTGCGGTGAAGGGGGAGTGTGCGCTCTCCTGAAAACATCCAGCCACTGACAGATGAGCATGCCTCGATTCAGATTTCTCTGATCTTGTCAAGCTGTTGATGTGAAACTTTAGACAGCCCGATGGTGTTTTAACGTAATCACCACACTTAGAGAGGTGTAAGTGGGCCCCTCCTCCGCCACCATCCTTCAGTCCAAATCTCTCCATCCGTCTCTCTCCTGGGAGGTCGTCTCTACTCCTCTTTCTCGGCTGCCTCCCTCCACTCTCTCGTCACCTCATCCATCTCTCTCAGGTAAGCTGATCGCACACTGCCCTGCTCATCCCTCCAGAGCAGGGGGAGATGAGGAGGAAAAGATGAAGGTATATGTTCTTTCTCTTTATATTCATCCTGGAGGCTTCAGAAAGCCAGGCTGTTTTCTTAAATCTCCTTTTCAACACTGTGAGGATTTACAATGAGACGTACAGAGTCATTTTAAGAGAGAGAAGAGATTGAGAGAAAACAGAGATAAACATCTTTACAACTCTTCCCATAAGCCCCATCAGACTGATGCTCTGGACCAGAACAACACTGTCAAGCTAATTAAATTAAGCCCAATCAGCACTCAAACACAACAACAAAGTACAAGCACAAAATACAATGCTGTCTGACCCTAAAAAGACACTACACTGTGTACATAGCGATAGATAAACAACTAACTAAGACTGAGTGGACACAACATTGCTATAGAAACGGTCTGACAAAGAACAACATGGCGGCTTCAGGAGGAATGGTTGTGTCCAGTTACACTACTGCGATCAAAGCAAAATCCAGACAGCTGCACTTTCTGACAGAATGCACAAAATACACAATCCGGGAGAGCTTTTACCACAAAATGACACTGATAAACAACACATTTGATCATTTACCGGATGAAAACGTCCCCATCCCATTAGGGGAACAGTATGTGTCTGTATGCCAGAGTACGAGAGGCTTTGTCTGTCTCAATTACTAAACTTATGCTCATTATAAAACCATCTCTAGTTAATCTTTACTTGTTACATTTTTCTTAAATTTGATAAATGCTACTTTCTTAGTTTACTCTGCAGTTTTGCTTATTTAGCAATATTGAAAAGTTTTTGAAAAAAAATAGGTCACACTTTATTTTAAGATCTAACAACCATTAACTATGACTTTTGCCTCAATAAACTCCTAATTTGCTGCTTATTAATAGTTAGTAAGGTAGTTGTTAAGTTAAGGTATTGGGTAGGATTAGGGATGTAGAATATGGTCTTGCAGAATAAGGCATTAATGTGTGCTTTATAAGTACTAATAAATGCTAGAAATATGCAAGCTAATAAGCAACTAGTTCATAGTGAGTATTGGTCCCTAAACTAAAATGTTACCAAAAAATACACTACTGTTCAAAAGATTGGGGTCGGTAAGATTTTTTTCAGCAAGGAAGCATTACATTTATCAAAAGTGACAGTGCAAACATTTAGAATGTTACAAAAGATTTCTAATTAAAATAAATTCTGTTCTTTTGAACTTTCTTTATCATCAAAGAATCCTGAGAATATAATGAGCGGTAATGAGACCCTGAAGACTGGAGTAATGACCGCTGAAAATTCAGCTTTGCCATCACAGGAATGAATTACATTTTAAAATATAAATATATAATAGATAACAGTTATTTTAAATTGCAGTATTACCTTGCAACTAATGCACCATTTCTAAAGTAGAACTGCCATCTAACCCAGCACTCACATACTAAAAAGACAAGCTCTGCCACTGAAAACAATGTCAACAGCTCCAGATCAGCAAAAAAGGAAAACATATTTTGACATTTAAAGCTTTTGCATGTACAACACTTGCCATACTGTTTAACAGAATTCTGTTTAAAAAAAAAAAAGCAAGCTCATGTCTGTTCCATAAAGACCACAAACACAGCAATAAAGCCTTTGAAGGATTCATGTTTTACATCCACGGAATGCAACATGAATGAATAAGATTACAACTATTATTGTCAATACTCTGTTACAGAGTTTTTGTTTTTCTGAACTGGTTTCATTACACCATGAGTAGGTTATTCCCCAAGGATACAGTAATTCTCAGTAATTGACTGTTTCTCAAACTATGGGAAAGGATGCCCTCAGCTGGTGGTTGGAAAGGACAAATGATTTTCCCTGGAGCACTGCGGCCCACGGTGCTCTTACATCAACATCATAAGTTTGGTTTTACAGCTTTCCACAAAACCAAAAAAAAGAGGCAAAGCTGGGGTGAGCACCTCAACTATACATTTTGCGTAGACATTTGATTGATGATAACAACATGAAATGGCAGGGAGTAGATTTATAGCACTGTTAGATGTTATACCATTGTAAATGCACCACTACGTACTTGAGCTTGACTAACAGGGTGCAGGGGACTCCACGCATCCAGCTTTCTCTATGCATAAATAACTGTTGGCAGCCTGATTTCCTCTATAGATATTTGGGAATTCCAAAGGATTGAAGGTGAAGTATGTGCCGAAATCCCACTCAGCTTCATGTGAAAAGAACTTCTGTGGAAACTTTGATCTCGTCATGTGAAAACGGTGAGAACACCGAAGCTACTGTGCCAAGGCATACAGCGCGTTTGGAGGGAGTGTGGTCAGCGTGGAGCATGGCACTCTGGGCCAACTTCCATTGGTCATGTACCACCTGTAGGACGTGTTCCTCACGCTTTCGGCCACGACACTGGGAGCGCTTCCCATCCCAACATTCCTCCAGTTGATGCCAGGCTCTCTCGGGATCCATTACATGCTACATTAACATGCTCATTCACACGGCACCAGCCACAAACCTCCACTGAGCCACTGATGCAGGGGAACGCATTAAAAAGAGATACTCATTAAAGAAGCATTACCCCCACAACCAGAAGCCTGAAATACCATTGAGAGGGAGAAAGGGGGAAAAACGAAAAAGAAAAATGGAGAGAAAGAGTGGGATTGAAAGAGAACGAAACGTCTTGGACGGCATGTGCTGCACGCTTCTGTTTGGTGGATACCAGGCGCTGGAGCTCATCCAGACAGCAGATTTATTAAGATGGCGTAATTGTTTAGGTAAGGGGTGGCGATTCGCCCTGCATTTGGCATTCAGATGAGCTAGTTTGGTGTAAATGGCTGGCTTAGTTCAATTCCAAAAGCATGTCTTCAGTGCTAAAAGGCCAAAATGAGGGTTATTTTTAACAGTATTGAAGATTAAATCTCAGTATTGAATTCTCAGCCAATTAGAACTCAGCAAAATTCAGAATTAAATAAAGATTTACCATTTAGTCCAGTGGTATGAAGTTGAAATGAACTGGCAACACTCCACAGAAAGTTCAACTGGAATTTGAATCAGAACAAAGTAATTCAGTCTTAAATCTCATCAATTCATCCATCCGAAGATCTACAGAAATAAAACAGATAATATATGTTTCACAACGAAATACTACTTTAGTCTCTCTGCTTCAGCATTTAATTCAATGTTATTTGCAGTTCTCTGTAACTGTGAAATTTACTAGCAATTTATAATCTATCTATCTCTCCATCCATCCATCCGGCAAGGATTGTCAATGGTTAATGAGAAAGTATGTCTTGATACATTTTGATTTTCTAGTTCAAATTTCTCTACATTTCAATTCCTTTTAATTCTGCTTCCATACATTCAAATTTGAACTATAATTCTGCATCCTGTTTGCTAACTCAATTCAAAGTCAATTGAAATTTAAAAGGCATTCACAATTCAATTCTGAATGGTGCGCAACCCCCGGAGTGATTGTGAATTTCACTGAGAGCTTCTCATCTTCCACTTGACTTTTTGAATGACGTGTGAAACTCTGTGCTGAAGCCCCTGTTGAACCGGGGGACACTTCATATGCCCATCAGGGGCCACAGCTTTTGAAAACACAGCTGCCTAAGAGGACAGACACATGTGACGTGGGTATGTGTGTGCGACTCTCCAGATTCCCAGGAGACAGAGTTCAGCTGCCACACAGCCCCAGACAGCTACACTGCTTGTGCTGTTTGCTTGCCGATCACAAGGATTCCACCTACTGAGACTTCAGAGGATGCAACCGACTCGTCTGCTGCTCCGGATCAGCAGATGTGAAAAGTATTTCTTTATTTGCTTACTTATTTTTATCCATTCAAAGGCTGGCATAGTGGGGGGTTCCAAGTAAGTGTCACATGACCAGAATCACCAGAAAGGACTTTTATGCAATGATTTGTGTTAATCACATCATAAAAATGTGTGAAAATGTTTTTTAAAGTGTTTAGATAGTGTCTGTAATACTAAAAATTAGATGAAAATTGTATTTAATTAAAACATACTGTTGACAAAAACGTGATTAACAATCTAATGCTAGATATTATTAATGCAACTACTTTTTCTTGAAAAACTGAAGAGCTCTGCTAGTACATTAACTCACGCAACTGCATAAAATCAGATATTTACACAACATTCACACCATATTACAACTTGCATCTGCACAAAATTATACAAATGCAAAAGTGAACAGCGAATGTACTCTTCCTCAATGCACTAAAAACAGACAACTACTAGCAATAGCATATTAAAATTACAATATTGTATTACAGTAATGAGCTCATTGAAATGTTATTTCAAGAGTTTAGGTTTACATAAAGATTTGACGTAGTTTTCAAATGTTTAAATATAAAATGTATGAAAATTTTTGTTTAATTTTACACTCAAGAATTTATTATTTTTAACTTAAAAGAAAAAAAGAAAGAAAAAACAAACAAAGAAACTGATTCACATAGACTGTTAGATCAACAGATTTGTAATTTTTCTGCCACTGGCACAAAATTGCAAAAATAAAAGCATTTGGGGAAGAAAATAAATATTGCCCATTTGGGCCTCTCAGACAAACAATTTGCAGTTCCACTTGTTGCCACTACTGGCGAGGAAATGACATTTCATTTTAATGCCGACTATACCTTTACAAAAAAAAAAAAAAAAAATGCAGAGGCAACATACTTAACAAATGAATGGCTGAAATAAGCAGTGTATGGTTGAGCAAGCATGATGTTCTGGGAACATGGCAAAGTACCCGTTAAAACACACCTGTGCTAACTCATTAATTATGATCCACGTTACTTGATGATCTTAGCTAACTGGCTGTCAGCCTCAAAAATCACCCATGAAAAATATATCCCCAGAGCTTCGATGCTGAAGTCAGGCTATTAGCCATTCTCACCAGGCGTAACTTCTAGGCTATCAATCAGGGATTTCATAAGAAAAAGGAGCACTTCAGTTAAGTTACATACTAGTTCAAGTTCATGTTCACGAATGGCTGCAAGAAATCAGCGCACACTGAGGTCCATGCAGGAGCATGAGCCTCCCGGCAGATAGTATCCACAAACACAGCGCTGACCCTGTTGACCTCTGTGCCCCATGCAACTTCCCTTTGAGAGCAGGAAGTAATTTTGTCCTAGTTCATTTACTCACCTGCTTCTGCTTCTGCTACGCGACGGCCACTTTTTTTTTTTTCCATTGAAACAGCAAAGCCAACTCTTAAAACACAGAGTTTGTGTTTATTCAGCTTCCCTTAGTCGGAGTCGGCCCACATGAAGCTGGCGTGGCAGCAGGCCACATGGTGCCTGAGGCAGAGTGGCACTCTAAGAGGCCCACAGCTGCCAGAGCCCATACCAACCCCCCGAACACCCCCGGCTACAACGGCAGAGAAAACAACGGTTCCATGGAGAGCAAGGATTAAGAAAACATACACAGAAGATCTTTGAAGTAGGGCGAGTGCTTGCCGATGGGCAGCTATATGAAAAGAGAGGGAAATTTTGGGGAGCTCAGTGTGGAACAGAAGAAAAACACAAAAGACAGTGACGAGTCGAAAAAGTTACGTGCTCACGGCATGTGGCCCCCAGACACGCTGCCGTCAAATTCAAAAACTCCGCTATTCGCTTTAATCAACTCGGCTGAATCAGGAGCCGTCATCACATTCTCGAAAATTCACAACAGAGACATTTTACTTTTTGACTCACTAACAAAATGTGGATACCCTTCTCTTTTGCAGCAAATAATTGCTGAATTATAAAGATTTTTGATTATGCATCATCTGCTAAACACAAAAGAAGAACTTTTGTATAATCATTCAACTGTTTTTGTTCATTCAATGAAAGTCACTGGACCCCAGAATTTCTTTTTTGTTCGTAGAAAAAGGAAAGACGTACAAGTTTAGAATGACAGAAAGGCGAGTTCTTTAAGTACTGTAAAAATGAACAACTAAGTTAATTTCTTAAGTTTATAAGAGAATTGAACAATTTTAACATAAAAACTCTATTTAAAAAAAGACTAATTATTATCCTTAGGCCTGTCTATGTCTAATGGTCTCAGCTGCCACAAGGTGCCCAAGAAACCCAGTTTCAACTGGAATATGCGTTATAGTTTCCCTATATGAATGTGAAATATATGACAAGTTCTCTTGCGTTTGTGAAGGTTGTGGCCTTGGTATGTGTAATGAACTCTATTAGAGATGATGGATGTGTTGTTTTCGCAGTGTGTTCGTATTTTCCTCACTCAGATCGGCCGTTTTAATTGCCTGCAGTGTGTTGTGTGCAGGGAAATGAACAGAAATATCTGGATGTGGCTGGTTCTGCGTAGATGTCGTGGCAACCAGCTGTTTCCAGTTGATCATAATTTGTTCAGCGTTTTGAGTAAGGCCCTGCAAGTTCACCATCCACCAAAATATTTGTTGACTTTTTGTTTTCAGAGTAAATATAACTTCTTGTAAAGAAGACTATTTTGTTTTTGGAAGCCTCTTATTCATGTGCCTGTTGCCCTTTTGCTGATGTCCACATGTGTTTGCAGAGTGCCTTTCCCTCTGTAGTTTTAATTGTTCTCAGTTGTGAAATGGTGAACAGGTGGAATAAATGCTTTACATAAACACCAGCTCATTTTAGTTTGACTTATGGAAGAAAAGATGGTTTGAGACTGTCAGGCTCCCTAAGAGCTCTAACCAAAACACATCAGAGTGCACTCCTACATAAACATACTCTCTCCTCCATCCCAATCTGGTTCTCTCATTTTCTATCTATATCTATCTATATCTATATCTATTTATCTATCTCTATATCTATATACATATCTATCTATCCATCCATCCATCCATGAACTAAACTGAGAATGCCTTTCAATTCTGAAAAACTTATGAAATCTAATTTAAATTGAAGTACTGTAGCAAATAGAATGCTCAATTTGAATTTGAATGTAGGAAAGAATCAAAATAATTTTTATAGGCCTTACAGGGATGATAGGTACAGTAGACATGTTTTTAATTACAATTCAGTAAATTCCTCTTCCTTTCACTCCAATTTCCAATTAAAATTCTAAATCATTTATTAAAAGGGAGTCAGTTCTTTAATTCTGAATTCTAAACAGCCTTGTCATATGTATTGTTTCAGAGAGAGAGAAAAAAACGCATGGCCATGCATATTAGAAAATGGTGGCAAGCTGTTAACTTCTCTGCTGAGGGAAGGGGGTTTCCAAAATCCTTGTGTTTACAGAATCAATGTCTTCAAGCAGCAAGCAATCATTATTTTTACTTATTTATTTAGGGGTTTATTTTGAAGAGCATTGTTCAGATATGACGACCTTGAACAGACGCTTGTGTATGATTGTGTGTTTGGCTGAATGATTTACCTCACTCTTGAGAACAGTTTACACCAACATGATGTGAGAAGAGTGGCCAATGAAAGATAAAAACCGCCATTGCGTTCCAAACCCAGTCCTTAACATCTAAAGTTCCAGCTAAGATTAGCAATGTTTTTGCTAGCATCTGAGCATGAGTTTAACACCTGCTGCTTCTAATTAAGGATCATGTTCCCACACGGAAAGTGAAAAGGGACAGACCAGAATCTGGAGTAAACCAGTCGAGACACATGCACCCAGGATCAGAAGAATGAGTTTGACATGGGCACCAAACCATGAGACTGTGGCTCATCAAACGCTAACATTCACATTACAAACTAATACATGCCTTCCAAACCACCAAATTTAGAATTACATCACTTGCTCACCAGTGGATCCTCTGCAGTGAATGGGTGCCGTCAGAATGAGCTCAAACAGCTAATAAAAAAACATCACAATAATCCAAGTTATTCACACGACTCCAGTTGATCAACTAATGTCTTGTTAAGCAGAAACCTGCATGTTTGTAAGAAACAAATCCATCAAGACTTCATTAAGATGCTTTTACTTTAAACTGCTGCTTCTAGCCCATTATCCATAATAACGCTTCTTCCTCTTAGAACCATTCTGAACTGTTTTCGCTTGCAAGTGGTGCTTGATCTGTGCATATTTCTTGACTGATTCAGACAAGATTACTTTCAGTAGAGAAAGCATTAATATGAATAGAGGACTTTTTTAGCTGAAAGGTTTGATGTTAAAAACATCTTGATGGATTTAATTTATTGTAAACATGGACGCCTTCGACGTTCTTCCGAGCAGATTCAGTCACTCTTAACACACCTCACACCACAGGAAAATCTGATAAGATAATCTTTAGAACCACCAAGATAATCGGGACATTACCTAGGATTGTCAGAAGAGGAGAAATCGGCTCAAAATCAGCCCGATTATCTTATGGTGTGTAACCAGCATTAGATGTAAATTCTCAGCAAATTTTCATTTTTGGGTGAACTATTCTGCGTGCACAGATAAATCATTTTTAATTATCAATGCAACATTCCATAAAAAAAAAAAAAAAAAAAAAAAGATTTGTCAATTTTGATTCCAAGGACTGACTTCGGAAGCACTAAAATAATACAACTAATATAAAAACTAAACACAATCTAGAAAATCAAACTGTAAAAAAATAAAAAAAACATCATAAATTACCTTTTAATATGTTTGACACAAAGACATACATGAGTATGTACATGCATAGTGAAATTTAATAAATCAATATATTTTCTCTATTTCTGTATGTGCATTTCCCAGTTTGCCATATTTTACAGTAATCAAATGCAAACCTGCAGCTAAACAGGAGCTGTATATGTGGCTGCTGTCTCTCAGCTTTGCCTCGTAGGGGAGATACGTTTCCACAGAGCATCACTAAGGAGTGATGGCTTACTAGCTGAACTCTTACAGTTTTATAGGATCTCAGATGTGCCAAATGTGTTTCAGATGTGAGTCGGTCTTGATCGGAGTCCGTCACTGTCACTCTCTCTCCGGTTTACAGAGGAAGGCTGATTTTGTTCCGACAGTCTTAGACCTCGGGTATTATTTTCAGTTTTTGGAGACACTTTGATGAGGGTTGTCAATTGTGTCTTAAGACTACAGTACATACAACTGTCTAACTTGGCTTTATGCTTCCTGTCTGCAGTTTAGCAGAGATATAAATCCCATTTAGATCTGCTAAAAAAGCCAAGGGCTTTCTCTGCATTAGGTTGTCTGGGTTTTTTAGCATGGTTCATATATAAATGTAACCAAATTTTTAATATGAGCAAAACAGCTTTAACTCTTATAGTCTGTATTGTTTTAACAACAGTTGAGAATGTTGCTAAATCACATTTTTAAAAGCTTGTTTGCTCATACAAATATAACTTCTGCTTTCGAAGGCCAAAGTAATCTCTGACTACAACATATAAAGTGTGAGATTCCACAGTGTCAGCTGCAAGTATTCCTAATTCCCTGGATTTAAAGGATCTTAGGAAGATCTCTTCCACCAGTGCTTTCCAAACATCCACAGCGTTTATATGAACTCAGAGGACTCCATGAAAAATGTGTCGGTTCCTCTCATGAATCGTGAGGCCGAAATGAGCGGGAACAGTCTGGCTGATGTAAACACGCTGAGGACAAGAGAGCTCATCAGCAGCGGTAGCAGCGCCGTTGTTTTAAATATCGTTGACGCATGTTATTACATGGTCAAGCTGTTGCAGCGGACGTCTTCTGAACAGTAGCCAGGCAACGTTATACTTCAACATCTCACTTTTCTTCTCTTTCCCTCCATTTGATAGTTTTGTTCTAAAAGAAATGCGTTTATACTTGAATTTTTCAGCATAATAAAAATGTGTTGACATCAAGACTGGACTTTTTGTCACAAGGTTCATATATCAGTATTCCCAAATGACACTAGCAAATAGAAAATCCATATAGCTCAAAACTTCAGTTTTTCCCCCCATTTCTGCTGAAAAAAAAAACCTTCTTAAAGGGTTAGTTCACCCAAAAATGAAAATTCTGTCATTAATTACTCACCCTCATGTTGTTCCAAACCCATAAGACCTCCGTTCATCTTCGGAGCACAAATTAAGATATTTTTGATGGAATCTGAGAGCTCTCAGACCCTCCATAGACAATAAGGGTCCTTACAGGATCAAGGTCCAGAAACGTAGCAAGGAGATCGGTAAAATAATCCATGTGACATCAGGGGTTCAACCGTAATTTTACGAAGCAACAGAATACTTTTTGTGCGCAAAAGAAAAAAAAAAAGACTTTATTCAGATTTGTCTCCGCGTCACCCTAGCGCCATTTTGGAGAATATCCACCGAACGCAAACGGCGTATGCTCTTCTGTGTCAGCTGCTGTATTCTCGTAGCTTTGTAAAATTACGGTTGAACCCCTGATGTCATATGGATCTTGTAAGGACTCTTGTTTTCTATGGAGGGTCTGAGAGCTCTCAGATTCCACCAAAAATATCTTAATTTGTGTTCCGAAGATGAACGGAGGTCTTATGAGTTTGGAACAACATGAGGGTGAGTAATTAATGACAGAATTTTCATTTTTGGGTGAACTATTCCTTTAAACCAGCCTAAGCTGGTTTGCTGGTCTCCCAGATTTTGATGGGTTTGGGGCAATTTCCCATTGGGTCACTCATCTAAAACAGCTAAAGGCCAACTTGGCAAGGCAGGGAGCCGATCTTAAACCACCTAAGATCATCCTCATCTAGCTTGTTGAGAAGTTACCTTCAGGTGTCTTGTTTCCAAATCCTGTTCTTGGAGAGTTTATTTCCAACTCTGATTCAACGCAAAATCATCAAGTGCTCCTGAAGGTTTAATTAACTAGTTCAGATGTGTTTGATTAGCTTTGGAGCTGAACTTTACAGGAAGGTAGATCTTCAGGAACAGGACTGGCAACCCCTGACCTATAGCATTATTTTTCTTACATCCAGACCAAATGCCTCATGTCAAGCTGCTGCTCACGCAACACAAAAATGCCTCCTTACACTTCCAGGCCTCCACTGAAGAATCAGATAAGAGTTATCAGCAAATTTGTCTCAAACACAGAAACACAGTAAAGACGCGATTGAGCATGCAAAGTGGCAGTTTCCATGAACGCTCCTAACATGGGTTGGTTGAATTAGGGTTCAGCTGAAGTCAAGCTAGGTGGCAGAATTACAACACCTCAACATATGTCTAGCACTTTGTGTGTCGAGACGGAGGCAGCTGAAATATCACTCCATCTCCAATGGCCTGGAAGCAATTAAAATATGGCTATTTTTTAATTTTGCAATTACAGTGATTGTATTTTTCTAAAGCCGCGAAATTGCAATTACCTAGAACAACACCGCAACGGTCGCAGCAGAGTTATGTACTTTCTTTTTTCCCTCTTCCCCACCTCCTCTGAAGCAGTCAAGCACATTGTTTCCTCGCTCGCTGCCAAGAAAATGAGGAACATTTGTGGACAGAAACATAATGCTATAGAAGTCCGAGCGGTAAAGCCAAGCAGAATATCCATCTTAACAGATTCATTTACATGCATACGTTCCCCTTCACACTAGTGCTTTATGGAAATGAAAACAGCAACAATCACCCCTCTGGTCAGATGAGAAACTCGCCGGCGACAGAATCTCAATTCATTTACACACACCGGCTCACAGTGTACATAAACAACATCACTCTTTCTAATGTTCTTTCCACTTGGAGCTTGGTAAACCTTGTCTTTGGTGTGCTTGCTAAACTTGCTCCTTGGTTACATATGATTTATGCCTCTTCAGGTCCAAAGTGACTAAGTCTATGATATAAAGCATTTACAAGCGTCTAATTGTGTACTCACATCTGGGCAAGATCTTGTCATCTTCAAGATATTCTTTTTATTTAAACTAAATTTCACTCTGATGCACTAGAAAGAGTGGACCACACCACTGTAAACAATACAGTACATTTTTTCAAACCTGGATCATGAACTCGCAAAAGGGTGAACTAACGTGAACCGGAATGATTATAATATACGTGGTCTTTATTATCGTACATTGTAGCTATTTGCCATCATATTGCTCATCATTCTCAACTTTCAAAAAAAGTAGTCTTTAAAGTAATCAATAATTTGCTGTTTTTAAGTCACATGACCTTTGATTTTCCTGGGGTTTTTCCTGAGACTTTTATTCTGCATCTCTGATAATCAAACAAAGTGGTTACTTGATCAACTTTATCTAACTTAGTTTTAAAGAAATTATAGAAAATATTTAAAATATTGAATCAATAAAATAAGAAAAAGTAGTTTTGGACAATTTTCCATTGTGGTGCCGAGATACGATCCTCCAACTCTGTGCAAACCTCCTGCTCACTTTTCCTGAGAACAGATAGTTCATGTCAACAGTTAATGTATACTGAGCACTCCAGCTCACATTCATCCATCTA
>JAFVLL020027736.1:0-27068 GCA_021397915.2 Tor tambroides
GTATAAAAGAGTTTGCAGACGCGAACTCGAGAGATTCCCTGCAGGGTCTCTCAGGCTTCATTACCAGATAATAAAGTCTATAGTCTGGCATCAAACCCCCAAGACTCTGAAAATGACCCAGCATGAGAACGGCAGAAACCACCACAAATTGGCGCCCAACATGGGGCTGGAAAGGAGCAACAGGGTGGACGACCACTTGGGCGGACTTTGACGAGCAGCACAAACGGTGGCCACTAAAGAAAAAGGGAGGCCGTTTATGCTTATATAATAAGTTTGTGCTGTTTGCTATAGTCTACCCTTGGTGGTAAGGACACTTAAAAATTGCTCTTCCAAATTTAAAGAACAAAAAGAAAAAAGGGTTTTGATTCCAGAAGAAATAATTGCATGCACAGATCTGTTTTACTGTTAAGAGGGCCTTTGATGGATAGCAGTAAATGAAGGCAGATTGTGCATGCAAAAATCTGTGTTTACTGTCAAGTGGGCCTTTGATGGATGACGTAAACGTTAAGCAGATATACATTGCATGCAATGGTCTGTGTTTATTGTTGAGTGGGCCTTGATGGACAGCAATAAACGTGAAACAGATAAAGTATAGAGAAGCGCGCAAAGTCCTGCGGATACCGCTCTGGTTGTAAGAAAAATACAGAGGTCTGTACGGGTAGGCAAAAATTTCTGCAGGGTGCTGCTTTTTTACTGTGTTGAGGAAGTGTATCAGTGAAAGAGCGAGTAGAACTGACAGGTCACTCAGGAAGAGTGTAGTGTAGTCTGTTTTAATGTATGTGTCTGTGTCTGTGTGACTATGATTGTGGCTGTATGAGAAAATAGGCTCTGAAGCTGGTGGACCAGATGTGCGTGCCCCTCCTGGACCGTCACTTGAGTGTGGTCAGGCAGCAGAGCTGGGTGCGGCTGGTGTTACGCTGGAGAAGAGTGAATGAGTGTATGAAGCCCTATCTAAAAAAGAGACAAAGAATGAGTGTTATTTAAAAAAAAGTGTTCCAAGATATGGACTTTGCAGATTATTGAAATAATAATAGATTAATTAAAATAAGATATACATTTATTTAATGACTTGTCTTAATGGATGAATAAAAATATTGCACGTGCTTAAAACTTTATATCTAATATCTGAAGACGTCTAAAATTTGTATCTTGTTATCCCTGGGAGACAGTATGAAAGTGAATCTATTACAAAGTTTCAAAGATTTTGGTTTGAGTTAACTAAAGATAACTTGTGTAGTGAAATGTTGAATGAGAGCAAGATTGGGTGACCAAGTTCATAGAAATTTTGATTCAAATGCTATAGGACATTTTACAGTAATAATGGAACTTGTTGATTAAATAAAATAAAATAAAAGGAATTATTTTATGTTGGTTGGGAAAATTCATTCACCATTACTAGATTATTCTGAACCATGTATGCAGATATAGAAGAAAAATTATGATTTAAGTCTTTAGTTTTACCATACGCATGTCATGCTGTTGTAAAAGAAAGGATTCTTTTGTTTTATTGTAGTATACTTAGATAATAAAGGTAGCTGCTTTCTGCATTTTGCAAAGAAAAAACTGCTTGCTGTTTTTCTGCAATGAAGAACTTGCTTTACTAAAATAGAATAAGGGAACTGCTGTTTTTAACCAGATGACCTTTTTTATTTATTTATTTTTATTTAACCTTTTTATTAAGGAACCATTGAAAGAGATGGTTGAAAAGTGAAAATTAGATAAAGAGCTGATTGCTCAGACACAATTTGGTCAGAGTTTACAAAGGTTCAATTTGATTAATGCAGTCTCTGAGTGTTAAAATTTCAGATGGCTTCTGGAACAGAGCCTTGACAAAAGGAAGCAAAGAACTGGAGTCTGTCTAACAAAGTGGCGAAGAAGCAAAGACACAACTGCAGAGTGAAGAGGGAGGGGCTGATGGATTGTCAACTCCCCTCCTGAAAGAGGAGGGCACACTTCAACATGGAGAAAGGCTGACTTAAAGCAGGAAAAGGTGAATCTTTCACTTGAGACTTTTCCTAAGGGTAATGAGAACATCCTGAAATGCAAAACTGGCAGGATCAATCAAAAGCCAGAATGAGGAGAGGCAGAGAAACAACGGAGACCATACAACACAACATCAGGCCTTTGAGTGCCATCACAGACTGACGACCCAGTGCAACAGCCAAACAGCTTCAACAGGCTGATGACCTAAACAGAAGCACTTCCATCCCTTCCCTTTGCGTTAGGGCTGGGCGATTTATCTCATGCAATATGCATGCGCATCTCGTCAGTAAAACCGGCTCCTTGATTAGCGGTAAATCCCCATCACCTGTTTTCAAATGGAGCGGCATTTAATACACGGAGCCGTAGTTCACTGGCTTCCTTAATATCCCGTTCATGCCATGAATGAATCATACCGATAATGAACGCGAGATTGCGTAGCTTCTCAGTGGGCTGCAGCTTCCGTCAAATGCCGCTCCATTTGAAAACAGGTGATGGGGATTTACCGCTAATCAAGGAGCCGGTTTTACTGACGAGATGCGCATGCATATTGCATGAGATAAATCGCCCAGCCCTACTTTGCGTGCACAGGTGCTGAATATTTAATTATCACTCACTACAGAGACTGCTTCAAATATTGTTAATTATTTTATTAACTTAATTCATCTTGATTATTCACTGGCCTCACAGCAGTTCTTTGAATTCTGTGTTATAACTAACATTCTCAATCTGCTTTTTAATAGGTACCAGTCCAGCCTTATGTCTTAAAGAAAAAAAAAATTGAATTATAACAGACAACAGTGGGTGCTTGACTCACCAATCAGATAAAAATGGAGCTGGATTTGGCATAGTGAGGGCTATTTCATTAACCAACTAGGGGGAAATGCACAACTGAATTATTGAAAACAATGCTGAGCTCTTTGGGAAAAAAAGGGGTAGACGATGTCTAATAGGAAAAATATGGCTGATAAAATAAAAAATACTGGTCACTCCATTTTGTTTAATGGTAATTTTCTAGGGCTAGATTGAATAAAAAATAATAACCACAAAGTTATTAAAATCATTAAATCACATACTGTATGCTGTCATCACTGGGGATAGCAAGATAGAAATGTTGATGGCCATGGATCCTAGATTATGCAGAGATCTTCAAATCCTCTTCTCAAAGTAGCTCATGAGCAATAACAAAAAGTATTTGACTAAAATGCAAATTAAACAAGTGACATTTGAGAAATAACAATTGGCTCTCTCGAATCGCACAGTGCCTAAGCCAATTATTCTAAACCAATTAATATATTAGATTTTTGTAAGAAAAAAAAATAAAAAAGAGAGAGAAGGTTTATACTGTGGTGTTAAATTAAACTTTATGATGACTGATGTTGTCCAGTTGCATATGACATTTAGACAGTATGTGGAATGTTACCAGGTCTACGCTCAGTAAAATCTAATGAAAAAAGTTCATGTTATCCTATTCAGAATCCGTGGCATTCCACAGCTAAAACCATTCAGTTCACAATCAGCTGAAATCTCAAGACAAAATATGTTTTTGGCCAAAAGGGGGGTGTGAAAGGGTGTGAAAATGTATGAATGATGGTGTTGTGGAGTGAAAGAAGGTGTCTGACGAGACACTGAAGCAAATCAATTCTTTTGCCAAAACAGCTGTATGCAAATTTAATATGTGGGCCCACAGGGCAAATTATGCCCAGTAAAATAATGACCATGGATGAATTTGGTTAAGTTTCCTGGTCAGTACCTAGGTTATTGTTGTGGCAGAAAGAAAAACAATGCCACACTTGCGCAGCGCATTACATGGGAAGGCAAAGCAAGCAAGCTTGCTCTGTCCACCCCATATCTAACTTACTTTTCAGGATATCATGATGGAGCTGATTCTGTGTCAAAAGTATAAAATATTGTCTTTCTGAATGTTAACATAATTAACATGGGTTGAGTGTTTTCCAGGTCAAAAGGCCTATGCTACTGAGCAAGATAGGCCTAGGAAATTATCTAGTGATATAGTGAAACTCAGTTAATAAAACAAAGAGATAACTGAATTAGCAAATTGTTGAGAATAAATTTGAAATGAATTTAAAAATTGTAAGGATGCAGAAAACTGAGTAAAACCAAATTGTTTATTATATTATAGAAAATGGGTATTAGCCCTATACTCATTGTATTGATAACAATGGATTTGTGAGAGCTCAAAAAAGGGGCCAGGACAGCCCTCAACCCACATGAAATTTCCACAGGTCACACCAAGAAGGACGACTAGCCAGATGAGCAAATGAGCATGCTTGATATCACTAACAGATTACTCTGAAGGTTTCCATTTACAGGTGACAGCAGTTCTATCAAGGCCAGGGAATGGTTTGCTCCACCATTAAGAACCAGTGAGTGTGCAGTTATGGTCTCGAGGAAGAATCTTGCATTGATCAGCAAAATAGTTGCAAAGTGACACCTGGGTCCACATCTCTCACCTTAAAATACGCCAACCAGCTTCAACAACCCTACACAGCATGAAGTGAGGGATGAAGGGCGTGCTAGTAACGACCCTCCCTTGCCAACGAGGGAAAGACCATTGCAACGACTCGCAAAGAGTCACCCTGGTGAAGATGGAATGATTGATGGGACAGCTAACGAAACGTTCAAAATACTTTGAAGCAGATGTGGGCCAACAAATGGAAAAGAGGAAGTAGAAAAAGAAGGAAATGTGAACAATAAGAGATAAACTGACAAGACCTGTGACACAAGATGAAGTGCAAAGTTTGCAAAGTGCTTAGTTTGCTTTGAAGCAAGACCAGTCTTATATATTGTACCAATACTCATACACGGTTCAAGGTGTAGAATAGAATGGTTTAAGACAGAGGTTCTCAAACTTTTCCATTCCACGACCCACCTAAACAAGTATAGGCTAATCTATTTCAAGACCCACCAAAATATTTGAGATAAAATAACAAGCTTAATCTTAAATTAAAAGTTTAATATGGCAAGTATTTAAGAAAATAACCATTTTATTTTATAGTACAACTGTAAATTTTAACTAATAATATTTATGTTTTAATTTCTTCATTTACAGATGAGTATATGAAATATGTCCATAAAAATTCAAGCTCACTCCGGTGAAATGTAATCCGTGCTGAGAGTGTTGCTCATCATGGGGTTTAGCGCAGAAAATGCTCTTATGATCCGTCCGTGTGTGTAGGGGAGAGCGGAGCACAACCCAACACTTTTTTTTATTTTAACAAAGCAAAAGAAGTGAAGCAGAATTATCTAAAACAGTTTGGAGATTAAAATAATTGTAAAAATAATAAACAGATGTGTCTCATTTTAAATAGGCCTAAACAAACCAAGATGACAAATTTCAGCCAGAAATTTACTTTTGCAATGATTAAATAAATGTTCAGTGACATCTCTGGCACATTTTTCTCTAGCCTAGTGATGATATAGCATGGAAATAATAGGAAATTTTCTAAATTTTGTTATGCTAGTGTGTGGAAATGTTTAAATCATGTAGTGTTACAATTAACTCCACATTTGTGCCCCGCTCACCCCGTACAGGTGAAATGCTTTTTACATACCATATATTTATTGGGAGGCAGCCAAATGCATACGAAGGAACAAAAACAACTTACTCTTTATATGGAGTGACTGAGTTTCTTCTCATTAATAGCCTAATGCAAACTGGGCCTCTTAATAGTGAACCATCGCTCTGAGACCCTCGCTGTTGTTACAACTAGTGCATGCCCGCACTTCAAAAAACACAACACATGTTTGTGCGGCCTTTGCGATTCAAAAATAGCACTACGCAATATCGCAATTTCGTAATTAATGTTGGTATATCGTGCAGCCCTAGACTGAACTGTGTGCGAGTATTTATTATAAATTTAGCAACAGCCAAGTGACTTTGAGTGACCCACCTTGTCCCACTCTGCAACCCACAGTTTGAAAACCCCTGGTTTAAGAAATGTCCAGGACTATCTAGTGAAATGTAAATAGATGTAATAAAACTGGGAGGTAAATGCTTAATAGAGAGAGGCGGATAAATAAATACCTTTAGAAACTGTACCCAAAAAATAGCATTATGCCAGCTTCTCCAATCTACAACAAACTACAGAGAAGCAATTGAATTACAGTGCATACATACCCGTAAATGGCCAATAGTATAAATAAATAAATAAAAAATAATACAAAAAATACAAAAGCCACAAGGAAAAATACACTTAATGGCAAATCAAGAATTTGAATGTAATGAGAAGGGAAATATTGACGTAGGAAGATTTGAAGGGAAATGCATCAAAATATATATGTAAAGATGACTATTTAGGGATAAAAGAAGGCACACCACCTATATTTGATGACATTGATATTGCATTGGCAGACATATGGTGGATGTGTGGATTAGAATATGGCCTCTTGACGACATCACCAGAAAACTGGTCAGGATTATGTACTAGGGTTATGCTGACACATAAAATGAGTCACATCTCTCTAGAAGAGGAAACAACAATTGAAGAAAAAACTAGAACCAAAAGACCAGATGAAATAGACCCTGCAGTTTATATAGATTCAAGTGGTCAACTTAAAGACATACCTAACAAATTTAATGCAAGAGATTAAGTAAAATCAGGGTTTGAATCAATATTAATTTGCATTAGGAAAAATAAAATTACCGAATGAATTAATCACATAAAGTACAATCAGCAAAGATTTATTAATTGTACTGATGAGCCCTTATTACTTCTAGGAGAGCAATTGGATGCAACAATCAGAATAACATAGCAAAATAGAATAGCTTTATATTATTTGTTAACTGAAAAAGGAAAAGTATGTGTTATGTTTGAGGAACAATGCAGTACTTATATACCAAATAATACAGAAGGAGCTTTTAGTGAAGTAATAATCAAATTAAAAAACCTGAGGATTAAACTTAAAGCAAATGCTGGAAAAGATAATTGAATGTGGGATTGGTTTGATCTAAAGTTAGGAGCATGGGGAGCATGGTTAGCTAAATTAGGAATGTTTTTAGGAGTTGCAGTATTAATAGGAGGATTACTGTTTTGCTGTGTGCTTCCTATACTGAGGTCACTAGTTGTCAAAGCCACAGCTAGGCAAATGGAAATGCTAAGATGTCAAGATGATGAAAAATTGAATTTGAAGAGTAACCAAAATGTACATTACCAGGACTGGCCTTATACACCCAACTGGAAGTCACAAACATTGACAAATGATGGAGATTCTAGTACCTCAACTGAGGACGAAGAAGAAGTATAAAGATGAACCATACCCTGGGTGTAAGTGCTAGCCTAACCTCTGCCCAAGGGTGGCCCTCTACGATGCGCAAAGTGTCTGGGCTGAAGATCAACTATGCTATTTTTGTGTGATATGTTTTGAATTTTTATTTCTGTTGTATACATAACTGTGACAACCACAGGCAAATGCTGAACCAATTGCACGCTCATGCTTATAACATTGTTTTATTTTAAAATAAGGGATTAGGGAGACAGGATCTTTTTACTTTCCCTCTGAAGTCAAGTGTGTATGAGTGGGGGAAGACTTTTTGGTCCTGATGCTCCGCCAAAGTGCTGTTGCATAATCTGGTCATTGGTGATAGGACTGTGTGACTTAATTTAGTCACTAGGTAGTAATAACTGATGAGACTGAATTATGAAACTGCACTCTGGGAAAGACAAGTAAAGGTGAGACTTAGTAAGTCTCAAAGGGGGGAATGTAGAGTTTTATTAATCAAAATATAAATTAATCAAGTGTAATCAATGTGAATATAGCCATTTATGTATCAAGTTATTCTACTATTATAAAATTGTATCTGCCTGTGTGAGTAGAGGCCTGCAGAAGAATGGAATGTGCTGACGTATGGTTTAAGATAAAGCTGCACATCTTGTTTTGACATGATAGGGTCTCCTCCTTTAACGTGACGTAAATTGAGGCCTATTATCTGCTCCAGGAAGCAGATGGAGGCACAGCCAAAAGAAGATAAACAATGACGTAGGAAATGTATGGAACACACCTTAAAGGAAAAAACTGTATAAAAGAGTTTGCAGACGCGAACTCGAGAGATTCTCTGCAGGGTCTCTCAGGCTTCATTACCAGATAATAAAGTCTATAGTCTGGCATCAAAACCCCAAGACTCTGAAAATGACCCAGCATGAGAACGGCAGAAACCACCACAATATCAAGTCCCATGAATTCTGTCACCTTTTCCAACTCATGTTCCTTTAGGTTCATTATTTGACAAAGAGTCACTATGTGCTTCCTCAGCTGAGTGGAGGTCAGGGTCTCAGGATGTTTTGCATCACACAGATTTGCACATTTTCACATACAGTCGGAACCTCTTGTATGGGAGTCTGACTTTGGCCTTGCAAAGACAAATTTGTTGGTATAAAGAATGTCATTGTCCTGCTTCCTGTGCTCAATGAGAAAATTCAGTACTCTTGTCATCTCTCTGGTAAGCAGCACTGGTACTTTTCGCCCTTGTTTCCCTCTTATCACAATTCTTGTGAAGTCATTGCTCAGATCCCATTCTAATTTTGAGAGGTACTGCATAACATCCTCAGTAGCCTCTTTTCCACTGTCGGTCCAGTGAGAGCCAGTGCTTTAAATGGTGGGGCTAATAGTCTCGGACCTGTAGCACCGAGCCCAAAATCACGATGCGTTTCCACCGTCAGGCCAGAAGCACCGCAGCGCTTCACTAAAACCCGCCCTTTGCACGCCTCTCTGGAACAACGTCACGCAACCCCATCATTTCACCAACAAAGAGAAGATTTATCAGAAAATTAATCAAAGTCACTGGAACTAGCGCGGTCACAAAACGAACATGATAAAAGTGGCCTTTTGTTTGCATGTTTGCATGTCGTCTGATTTCTTCAAGCGGTTGTATTTACCATGTTTACTATGATAATGTTAATGGCTAACGTACAGTCTTTTGCATCGCTTATAAATACCTATTTCTGCCTTGTATGGTGATCATAATCCACACTGGATCTCAAACAGAAGTTATTTCAAACACTCGCTGCTGTCTGAAAGTGAGTTTTGAGCTCAAATTATTTTAAAAGTCTTTAATGCTGGTGTTATAGCTGTCAAAATAGGGCCAAAAAACCCTGGCCGTTGGCCCCGAGGAAGCACCGACGAGGCACGATCAAGCCCCGGAAGTGACAGTGGAAACGCGACTGGCCCTGGCACGTACTAGCATGCCCGCTTTTGGCCCGACAGTGGAAACTGTGTTTTTGTTCTCATATGTTCCAAGTAACATCTTAGCTGCCTTGCATTGGCGCCTCCGGTTAAACAGTATAATATGTGAGAGGATGGTTTCGCTTAGCATGGTGTATGCTTTAGGATCAGGACCTTCTATCATTTTCTCTCTGGCATTTTCTTCCATGGACTTCAAATATTTCTGAAGTTGAATTACGTCTTCAGTGAGAGAGATCATTTCCTTTTTGTTCCAGTCGTTTTCTTCCAGGTTTGTCCTTGCATAATGTGAGACATAGTGGTTCCATTCTGCGCTCACTAACCCCAGGAAGCTCCTGACCCTGTTTGCAGCTACCTCGTCTTCTGCTTTCACATAATGACCTATCAAGATATCACCAACTGTCTTTAGAGAGTGTCCTGTTTTTACAGCAAGAGATGGTCGATCATAGCGATATATTGATTTAGTGAAGCCAGATGCCTTTTTAGCTGCATCAACAGCCAACTTGAACATTGGTGGAACTAAGATATCCGCAAGTTTTTTGACAAATCTTCCCAACTCCCTCAATTTCTGACTTACATAACCATCTTTGGATGGATCGCTCCCATGCTTCTCCAACAATCTGTCGCCATATTCACAAATAAGTGCATCTGATTTTACGTGAAGAGACGCCTCATCATGCAGCATCCTACCAATGATTTTACAACATCTCTCTTATTTCCTTGAATTGGAACGAGACAGGAAGCTGCAGCTTGGACTCTCTCTTCCTGGATTCTTCCTGAGGGAAACCATTTCATTTTATGCAGGAAACCTCATGCTTCCAGAGCTCATGTTTTAGGAAAAATCCATAATAATAATTGCAGGGAAGGTACTCATGTGGATTTATTTCTCCTGTAGGTTGTCTAAAAGTCATTAACGCCCCTCGACCTGTCTTCAAGATGGTTACATTATGGTTATAGTCACCTTTATAATGAAGCTGATCCAACAACAGACGTTGTTTCTTTGAATTTTTGGGTATATATATATATAAGCATATTGCCCTAGCAACTCTGTCAACTCTCCTTGACTGTGTTTTCTCTCTAAATGACGTGCAGTTTTACTCTGTGGCTTGTTGCAGTAAATACAGTAATGTTTTTTTATCCCATTTCCTTTTCTCTCCCTTCTGGCACCTCTGCAATGCTATTTTTGACATACCCTCTTCCTTCTCGTCATCTCCCTCATGTTCCAGGTCACCAGTGTCACCTTCGAGCTCATCAACTTTCTGAGTGAAGTTAGTGTTGATCTTGCTCACTTTAAAATCAGTTTCTTTTGGAAAATCTGGACCTTCTTCATTAGAGCTGCAGTCTTCACTGTCGGAGGAGGTTGCTGTAGGCACATATTCACTTGACTCTGATTCATCCATAGCACCAAGACTCTGTCAAAACAAACAAAATGCAATTGTTTCAGTTTGGAACGTCCAATAAAATCAGCTGGAAACCTCATGCAAGTTCCAGTCTTATCTTTCAGAAATACTGAAGAATTTTTAAGAACTACAGCTCTTATACACTCCTACCCACTACAACTCAATAATAAAAATAAAGTATAAAGTATAAATTGTGTTGTTACCTAAATGATCCACAGCTGTTTTTTTTATTTTATTTTTTTTTGTTTGCATTTTTGTACTACTAGTCGACCAGAAAAATCTTTATTCGAGGGCAGCCCTGCTATTTACCTAAATGTGTGTGTGTGTGTTTGTGGTTCATTTATAAAGTCAAATTTACAATTTTGCACAACTAATAATAACTCATTACCTAGTTATTGTTGTATTTGTTTATTTTTCGTTTTTTAATGAATAATCTGTGGCCCTAACAAAGATTTAATTTTATTGACAAAGCTTGCTACAGATGGTTTCCACATTTAAACCTGACCGTTTTGCCCTTTAAAGAGAATCTTAAATGATGTGCTGCACAATCTTTCTTTAGCAGTTATTTCCAACACACAACTAAATATGTATTTCAAAAAGAATAAAACTCTGAAAACGTTTTATTTTTTGAATGGTTTACTTACGTACATTTTCCAGCACTTCTGACATTTGCGTTTGAACAGGATTTATTTTTTTAAATTACAAACTACAACAAAACAGAAAATTGGGTTTGAACAGGACTTTTATTTTGGTGTCTGAGTGTGACGTCATAAGGCCGCGCCGCGCTCCTGCGTCTGTGATTCGGCTGAAGAAAGGTTTGTGTTTAACTTTCAAAGTTTTTAAGTCAATGCTAACAGTGTAAAATGGATTAATTTTTTAAAATTGTAAGTCTGTAATGCCTCATCTAACGTTAGTGCACGTTATTGGGGAGAGTAAAGTGCATCAGCAACTGAGTAAAAGAAAAGCGGCTTCTCATTTCTCTCCCTGCATCGTGAATCATTTCTGGCAAATAGTGATGGAGAATCTTGTGAAATAAACATTAGATTATTTTAATCTGAATACAGATTACAGTTGCTCTTTCTGTGAAAAATAAACTATAGCACATTTGTATTTTTCTCTGTTCATCTCTCTTCTGACATGAGATGTTAACATTTCTGATCATTCAAATTAAATTCAAAATAGCCCTGAACCAATTAACAGTTTTACTTCACTTAAAACAGCAGCAACAAAAAAACTTAGTGTACATGGAGTGACTTAAAACCCTTTGCCCATTTTCAAAAAGCTCTTGAGAACAACAAAAACGACCAAATAAAAAAATAAAACAAATGAAAATTATTTCACTGATTTAATCACTCAAATCACCACATTCTGACAACACTTCAGGCTTGTTTCATAAAACAATTCTTAAGTACGAGTTTGATTAAGTAGCAGTTAGCAGAGAGGTAATCTGTCTTATATTTGGATTCAACAGACTAATCTACAATTTAATATACAATAACTGAAAATTCTGTCCAGTCTTAAAGAAAAAAAAAAGGATGACAAACTTGTAAGGCTAGTCTAAATCTTTTATGCAACCGAACCATGTTTACTAAATAGGTCAGGCTTATTTCAGTTAGTCTGGCTTATTGTCAAATGATTTGGTTTCTTAAAGCAAATTTAACATAGCTCAAGCTCAGTCACTCTGGCAACTTATGCTGAGAAACTAACCTGGTCCGAGGCAGGCTAAAGGTGCGTTCATGCCATATTGTAATTACTGTAATTACAAGATACCAACTTGAAAAAAGCGGTCACATCCTCATAGAACTTGTAATTACAACTTGTGAAAGTTAACGGCTTGGCACCTCACGCAGAACCAGGGTACCTGGCGGCGCTTCCAGTACTAAAATGTAGTAATGGGGAAATGAAGTTTTTTGATGCACAGAGGCTCCAAACATCTTGTTGTCAAAGGTGGAAAAAAGTGCCTTTGTACGGAAGCGTATTGCATTCACTTGAGGAAAAAATATCTGCTCTGTTTTTCTGAATTAACGACTTAATTATCTCAGAATTACGAGATAATTTTTCATGAAAAAAAAGTTTTTGCTCTGTTTTTCTGAATTAACGAAGTCGTTAATTCAGAAAAACAGAGCAGATATTTTTTCCTCAAGTGAATGCAATACGCTTCCGTACCTTTGCACCTTTGTCCCAGTGATTTTTACACCATTTCATATAATAAATCAATTTGTGAAGCGAAAACCATATAAAGAAATAAAAAAAAATAAGTGTGACATTTTTCTTAAAGTATGAATAAATGAATCTGTGAATAAATTTATGAAAGTAGAAGCATGGTTTATGTAGGCATATATTATCAAAATAAATGAAGAGTATTAAGTTGATTAATATTAATTAGAGGTGCTTGTGAAGCAGGGATTAATACAAACTGAACATGCACAAAAGTACACATAAATATTTATTTGTATTATGATTTATTCTTAAAGAAATGAATTACACTTGAAACATGCGCAAGTGGTTTGCGTTATTTGAATCAGAATATGAAGCAGTCACGTGATCGTGTGCGAAAACAAAGCTTCGGGCGTCACAGATCACGTGGTTATGGCAAAACGAATCAAGCTCCGCTACAGTGCTTGTGTTTCGTTTTTTGATACAAGATTCGAAGTGACGTGTCGAACGTCACTAGTAATTTATTTCGTAATTTATGTTTTAAAATTTGTGTAATCGACTTTTGCCAATGTAGCTGTCTTCATATGAAAGTAATGTGAACATAAACAAAAGACATGCAACACAGAGTTAGATATCTAGGCTATCCATGTAATAACAACCTAAAGCAATAATTATAAGGTGTAATAACGCATAGCTGCCAGTAACATTCTTATATGATAAAAAAAAATTTACAGGCAGGGAACACACATTTGAGCTTAATTAGGACCGCACTCTCTTACATTTGATTTAGTTACTGCTATCATAAAAATGCATTTATATGTAGGTTTAAATTTCTACATGAGGCATATTAAATGTTCAACAACAAATATTTTTGCAATATGTATTTTTATATTATTGCGCTCTGTCTGTTTTCACTCGTGTAAGACTCGCCCACTCCTGACAGCAAAATGGATATATAAGCGTAGGGCTGTGCAATTAATCTAGTTCGATTCTCATGCGCATCTTGTCAGTAAAGCCGGTTCCGTGATTAGCAGTAAATCGCCATCACCTGTTTTCAGATGAAGCGGCATTTACTACACAGAGCCGTAGGTCACTGACAAGCTACGCAATATCGCGTTCAAAATTGAAAGTGATTCGTCTTAAATTGTGGTTTATTGAACCATGTTGGACTTTAAACCCCACTTTTCTTAGCGTCTTCTTTAAAACAGGCCTCTGCTGCTAAAAACTGTAAATGCTACACAAACAACAAACAACTTTTACAAACCAACTGCAAATAAAATCATTAAAGTATAATGTAATAAATGTAATCTATAGATCATTCAGTACCTAAACAAATGCATATGAATTAACTCTGACTGATTCTCTTAGCAGTGCGCTGACTACTAAATTAAAGAGATTATTTGATTTGAGATTTTTTTTCTGTTCATTTGCACTGTTATGAAGATGGCGTTTATTAAAGAGGAGAGTGAAGACAGGAAGATTGAAGATGTGACGATTGAAGAAGTATTCAGAGTGAAACAAGAAGATACTGAGGAACAAACAGGTTGGTTTTCAATAGTCACAATACACAATAGTCTCAAATTACCATCATTTTTACTTCAGACCTTGCATGCGTTTTCTTCGTGTCAGTTGCGGAAAGCTCAAAATGACCATGCGAAAGACCAGCAAGGTGTGGGATTATTTTGAATTAGAAGGAAATGAAAAAGTTGTGTGTAAACTGTGTAATGTCAAATTGGCTTACAATAACTCTACTGGAGCGATGTGTAATCATATTCAATACAGGCACGTATGCATTAGCTTGGAGGCTAGCCAAAGCCAGCAAATGTCAGTCATGTCATACACTACAACCCAACGTCACTGTGGTCTGTGATCTCATCTGCGCCGTCTATTCCTCTAAACGAAGACCCACTTCGGTGGTGGTGCGGGATTTCCAGGCTCTTTTCGAAAGTGCTTGCTTGTAGTTATCTCTCTGTGTGCTGCGACTTCAGTTCCTGCTGAGTGCGGCTTTTTTTTCAAGTGCAGAATCGCCTCTAGTCCAGTCTTTTGCCAGACCACGTTAACATGTTAAATTCACTGAACAAATGCGCATGATCTGAGTAAGTAAAACGAGCATTGTTTTGTTTTTAGACAATATAGCCAACATGAAGTACATTTTAAAAGCCGTATGCTATTCCTTGATAAACGTTCCTATTGTTTTTGACTTGTGTTTTAATATTTTGGCTAACATTATATGAAAATGAAGAATTCTGTAAGTCTATTGATTGCATTGCTCCAGCCGATCTGAATAAATAAGCTATGCACTGGTTTATGTTGAGTATGCTCTTCCCTTTTTTCTGTTTAACAATCTCCTAAAATTAAATGATGATAATGCGAGGCAAGTATACGGCATAATCGTGACCTATTTTAGCAGAATTCATTGAGGGATTTGAAAGTGTGATTCAAAGATTGAAGTATTTCAAGTGCAGACTGTTATATAGAAACAAAGTTTTTTTTTTCTTTTGCCATTTTTTGGGGGTTTCTAGCTTTTAGACTAGTCGACTAGTCGGATACAAAACTTCTGTTTAAACGACTGTCAAAGTAGTTATAGCGCACATCCCTAATATGATACTGATGATTATTAGATTATTATGTATATTGTAATCTATGTAAGTGCATTGTGTTAATACTCACCCTTTGAAATACATCATAAAGTCCATGTGGGGTGGGGAATCCAGTTTAAATCCAAACCTGTGTATCTGTTCAGTGTGGGTGTAGTTGGGGGCAAACGTTTGGGTTTGTTGTGCAGTACCTTTTTGTGGAAGGTTTTAACAGGAAGGTGCTGTGTTATATTTTTGTAAATATTTCCTAAATTTTTCCCCCTTTTTTGTCTATTTTTACAGATATCTCTCGTACATATTTTCTGCACTTTTGGTGGACATTGTCAATGAAACCACCTTTGCACAATAAGTGCTGTTGTGGCCTTGCCATCATTTCTTGTGACCAATGTTCCATCACGCCTCATCACGCTCGTGATTTTCCTCATGGATTTGCTCCTGAAGGTCATAAGGTGTCTCTTCGATCATTAATCTTTGCTTGCCCCAAATCTGACAGTCTCTTTCCTGAGTTGAAATTATCAATAAGGGCTCTTTTGTCTTAATGTTGCAAGCTGTTCAAAGCTGTGAAAAAGTTAGTTGGTTTGGCTTACTTCAGGCTGGCTGGCTCTAGGATCTGATTTATGATCATCCATATTGTCTTGGGCCTCTTTGTGGAATTCGGCTTTGTGTTTCAACACTGTTCTGGTTGAATCTTAAATGGTCTGATTCACTCTGATACGCTACATCATGCTGTCCAAAAGAATGTTGTGCTGGAAAATAAACCAGCTCTCTTTTGGGCAAGCTGTTTCGCAAAGCATTTGATAACTACCAGGTTGAAAGTTTGAAAGCAAAGAGTTTCTGAGATTACAGAAAACACCTTTTTTCAGTAGATTTTGATGTCCTCTCTTGGTTTTGATGTCTGTTTCTTTGTGCCATTAAACTGGATTTGTATTTGTTTTTTCACTTTAGACCTGATTGAGGAGAGTCAAGAGCTGAAGGATATGAAAGAACAGCATGAGAAAGATCGTGATTTAAAAATTGGAGAAAAATCCACACAGACTAAAAAGTGCTCCTCTCAAAAAAGTGTCCAGAAGATTGAATCTTTCTGCCATCACTGTGGAAAGAGTTTCAAACGAAAAGGAAACCTTGAGGTCCACTTGCGAGTTCACAATGGAAAGAAACCTTACACCTGCCAACAGTGTGGAAAGAGTTTTGCTCAAAAAGGAAACCTTGGAGTTCACATGAGAATTCACAATAGAGACGTCGTTTTCACCTGCAAACAGTGTGGAAAGAGTTTCACTACCAATGAAAACTTAAAAATTCACATGAAAGTTCACAATGGAAAGAAACCTTACACCTGCCAACAGTGTGGAAAGAGTTTTGCTCAAAAAGGAAACCTTGAAGTCCACATGAGAAGTCACACTGGAGAAAAGCCTTATACTTGCTCTCAGTGTGGACAGAGTTTTGCACATAAAGGCAACCTTAATTCCCACATGAGAATTCACAGTGGAGAGAGCTTGTTCACCTGCCAACAGTGTGGAAAGAATTTCCCTCAAAAACAAAACCTTGAAGTCCACATGAGGATTCACACTGGAGAGAGACATTTTATCTGTAAACAGTGTGGAAAAAGTTTCATTCAAAAAGGAAACCTTGAAGTCCACATGAGGATTCACTCTGGAGAGAAGCCTTACACTTGCACTCAGTGTGGAAAAAGTTTTGCTCATAAAAACACCTTTAATTACCACATGAGAAGTCACACGGGAGAGAAGCTGTTCACATGTGATCAATGTGGAAAGAGCTTTGTGACAGAACTAAGCCGTAGATACCACATGACCATTCACACCGGAGAGAAACAGTTCATATGTTGTCAGTGTGGAAAAAGTTTTGCACATAAAGTAGGCCTAAATTACCACATGAGAATTCACTCAAGAGAGAACTGTTTTATATGTGAGCTATGTGGAAAGAGATTTAGTCATAAATGTCGCCTCAAAAATCACGAGAATTCACACTGACGAGAATTCCTTCATCTGCAAATCTGAGTGAATGTTCACAATGTTGCTGAATGAGGGCCAAATCTGATTGTCCACCTTCACGACCACTTCTTTCATTTGCATCATTCACCTCTATCTACATTATCCACCTACATTATCTTGAGGCTACATCTGACCATCTTCTTTGCTGTAGTTTGAAGTAATAAGCATTTATAGTTACATCTAGTCATTTAGCAGACACTTATCCAAATCAGCTTCGAAATTATGTAAGCAACATGTTTTTTTAATGAATTAAAATAAAACAAGTCAATGGAATAGAAAAGGAATATAGAACCATAGATGCAAACTGCTCACCTTTCAGTGAAAACTCACCTTTTTGAGATCAAAATAGGTCACCTACGAGATTTGTGCAGATCAGATGAGAAAATGTTTTGATTTTTTTTTTAAACTAATTTTTAAGATTAGTAACCATTCAATTCTATACCCACTTATAGTCAACCGCTTTTAAACGCTTGTGTGTTTTTGTGTGCGTGCTCTGGTTTCGAATTACAAAACCACACGTTTATTTACAACATGCTTTTGCAGTGTTGAGTATTGTAGCTAATCACAGGCATCTCTGTTAGAAGCAATGGCCAGTCAGAGGTGTTTTCTGTAGATTAGTCAATCTGTTGTGAGCTCATTTTTGTTTTCACAAGTAGCGTTCTACACGCTTGTAGATCCACCGATTAGAATGAATATTAGAATCCACTAAATTGTTCCACCAGTCAATGCTATGATTGACACTGATATCTGTAGCAATGGACAGAACAAACTATCTGACAAACCGATGTCAAAAACAGACCTGTGCATTAAGTGATGCAGAGTAACATAACTACAGCAGTAACAAGGTCTGTGTTGGCTGAATATATTAAGGATGTGTCCTTTTTAAGGCAGTGTTTTAAAAAAATTAAGATTTTAAATTAAATCTAAAAATGTTTCAAAATATTTAATGCATTATTTCATGGTACTTGCTATACTAAAGTACAGTACTAAAATTTGTTATAATAGTCGTTTTATAATAAATCCAAAACCAAGAAGTGAAAACTAGGGAGTGAAAATGAGTGATCCTCTGCTGCCATCTACTGGGTATAATGGTAAATTCATGTAGTTGTCATCTTAAAAGTCTTTGTTTTCCTCCAGCATTTTTGGCACATTTTTTCATGTCATCTCCATGAATGAAAAGTGAATCTTTAAAATGAATTTTACAGCACAATTGTAGAGTTAAAAATAATAAAGGGTTTAAAATAATGTATAAGTATTTAAATCAATGTTTTGTTTTTTTTTGGGGGGGGGGGGGGTACGTGTCTTTGTCACCTTTTTCACCCATGATGAGTTTGCATCCCTGTAGAACATATTTGTGGTAGACTGCCTCTAATTTTGTTTGTATAGAGCAGGCACATTGAAATTGCGGGCCGTGGTTTTTTTAATTATTATTATTATTATTATTTAAAGTCAAATGCACTTCATTCAAGCCCTTCCTCTGTGTGTTACTCCTCTATAAAGATGCTAAAGCACCAACAAGAGCAGCAGATGATGCAGTTATTTTAAAAACAGAAGAAACAAAGCGGGCAGCGAAATAGATTGTTGCTAAAAAT
Organism: Tor tambroides; assembly: GCA_021397915.2. NCBI lineage: Eukaryota > Metazoa > Chordata > Actinopteri > Cypriniformes > Cyprinidae > Tor > Tor tambroides. Next base: position 18,936 of record JAFVLL020027736.1, read on the forward strand.
GCAGAAAACAACAATGTTGCAAATATAGTTATTTTTCTATAAATAGTTATCATCTGACAGTTCAAACCAGGTTTGTGACAAGCCTTTTTTTTTTTTTTTCAAATGCCAGTGAATTTTACGCACTATGGCGAGAGAGAGAGAGAGCTCCCAACATGATGTGCTTTTATGACAGCATGCTGAAACATGGTCAAGTAAAGAAGACAATACTATAGATTTCACATTCTACAAAGTTCTAATTATAATGCTATGTTTATTAAATGCCAGTGAACTTTAAGTTACATGCTATTGCGAGAGAGAGAGTTAGAGAGAGTGCCGCATCTTTCATGACAGCGAGCTGAAACACAGGCAAGGACAGAATTTACTATACGCTAGATTTCTATAAATTTGTCATTATAATGCTGTTTATAGCAGATTTGTGCTATATTTTCATCTACATTATCAGGTGATTCCTGAAATCACCTGCGTGTTTTCGAAGCCGTATAAAGTATGCAAACAATTTTAATTGAAGTATGCCTACTGTTGAACAAACATGATAAAAAAAAAGCACTGCTGCAATTTTAACATCAGTATTTTTGAAAAAGAAACATCTAAAAGTAATATGATCGTCTCAAAAAACTGTCAATATCAGGCATTGCATTTTAGCATGAAACTAAACACTGGTAATATGCAGCACATTCAGCATGTTAATAAATATTAATGTCCCAATGCATCCTATGTTAGATTAATCAGATATGTATGTAGCTAACCCAGACGTCACTATGTGACTTCGAAGCCATGCTTCTCTCTCTTCTCATGTCTATATTTTGGACCACATGCAGGGTGCCGCCCTGCTATAAAGTGCTGCTATAACCAATCAGATTTTATTTTATTTTTTCACAATCATCTTTTTCATGATCAGTCGTCGCTGTCATGGCCGAGTACTTGAGTACTCGTTCGCTGTTGCACATTCCTAGTTAGCACTACTCTTGACGATTTTATCAGTAAGATAGTTTAGCAAATACATGACATTTCTCCAAGCGAGGTAACAACGCCACTATTTGTGAAGAAATGAATGTAAAGTTTCACTGTTAGCAGAAACGCTGCTCCCAAACACTGTTAAGAGACGCACAGACTCGGATAGGTAATTCACACGCTTAATCTCCCTCTCTCTCTCAGTTATTAACTGCATTAGTCTGCTATCAACTGCTCAAGCCTCTATTACTACATCTAAAATGACAATCTGGAATTAGTAACGGATGTGTTTGATGGGATGGGTAAGAAATTAATCCTACTCACAATAGCATTTTAAGTACAAAACCTGGACAAATGCCTTAATGTAAAATCTGATCAGCGTCTTGAGATGTAGTAACCGTAGTATAAGCAGAATAATTGACTCCGGGCCATTGAGTGTGCATTATTTTTCTAATAATTCAACGGCCCAGAGTCAGTTATTCCTTACACATTTTCTGGACCTCCACTGGGGACTTTAATTGAATACCTCTGGTATAGAGAAATCACTCAATTCCATATACTGGTAACTTGGAGTCAAAATATTAAACTTCTGTCATTCTGTGAAATGCCACACTGTGTAACTGAATGATAGTATAAATAATGGTCATATAAATAAATTGACAAGCTGAATGAAATAAAGAACATTACACTGAATTTTCTGATTCACCTTTAGTGAGAGAATGTACTTGTAATGTTTTTAAATCATGGCCTAATCCTGGCTTAGTCTAAGCCCTGTCTGTGAAACCGGGCCTTAATGCTCATTTGATGACATCTGGAAGCTGTGGTTATCTGACCACCATTTATTTTGATAGTCCACATTAGACATTCTACTAACTATAAGTAACTTTGTAATTACTTGTCAACTACATGTCAACTAATTGTCATTAATTTGCAACTACATGTCTACTAACTCTCAGAGTAGACTGTTAGGTTAGGTTTAGGGTTAGTAGAATAAGTTGATATATACTTGCAAAGTTTCTCATAGTATGTTGTATGTTTTGGACCCATCAAAATAAAGTGTTAGAAGATATTAAGCAGAAGGTCTACTAATATTATGATGACTGCTAGTTGACATGTAGTTGCAAAGTTACTTGCTGTCAGCAGAATGTCTAAACTGGACTATCAAAATAAAGTGTTACCAAATTATTACATTTATATAGCATATTTAAACATAGCAAAGCTATTGAAAGTGCTGAACAAAGTAAAATATGTTAAAGACAATGTAAAACCCAATAAAACAAGCAATAAAACAAAGGTTTAGAGTTCAAAATACATTATATTTAAGATACGTTTTCAACTTTGATTTAAAAATATTAATAGAGGGTGCAAGGTGGATGTCCAGAGGTAGGTGATTCCACAGACAGGGAGCAGCAACAGAAAAAGCTCTATCTCCCTTCTCTTTTAAACGGGAACAAGGGACAGATAAAACAGCCCTTTTAGATGATCTTAAAAGTCTGGTAGATGACAGAGGAGTAACAAGGTCTTTAAGATAGGATGGAGCTTGATAATTAAGAGTTTTAAAAAACAAGATTTTAAACAAATCTAAAATGGACTTGGAGCCAATGAAGTGAAGCCAAAATTGTGGTGACAGTCATATTTCTTTGCCCGGCCAATAGACTTGCAGCTGCATTTTATACCATCTGGAGGTGTGCAAGAGATTACCGAGGAAGACTTAAATACTATGAATTACAATAATCTAAATGTGAGATAATAAAAGCATCAATAACCACCCCCAAGTCTTGAAAAGACGAAAATGGTTTTAAGTTTGGAAATAATCTGCAGTTGATAAAAGCTATTCTTAACAACAGAATTGATTTGTTTGGATAAACAAAATTCTCGGTCCAGCATAACACCAAGATTCTAACCTGGGAGGAAACTGAGGGGAACTGATTGCCCAGCTCCTTATCACTCCTCAATTTTGGGAGACCAAAAACAATAATTTCTGATTTGTCCTTAAGTTGAAAAAAAGTTATTTGATAACCATTTCTTAATGTCCCAGAGACATTCCAACAATTTTTGAATGGAATCGCCAGCTTTCAACGGTAGGTACAGCTGTGTATCGTCAGCACATAAATGAAATGAAACGCTGTGCTTCCTAATAATAGGAATTATGGATGCATATAAGTTAAAAAGAAGTAGGCCCAGAATAGAGGTCTGAGGTACTCCACTAATATTAGCAGCAGAAAATAAATAACTAACCTAACTACAAAAAAAAAGAGTCTTTAAGATATGAGCTGAATCATCGTAATGCAGTACCCTGATACTGATTAAATGCGCCAAATAAACACATCTGTGAGTATGGTCCCACGTATGGGATTTAGAATGTTCAGTGATGTCACATAACTGCTAGATTCAAAATATTAAATCGTCCTCTTGCGCCAACACAGAGAGGCGAGCTGGATAAATGGCTGTCATTCATATTGGCACAGCTATCTACTCAAACAGTGTTTACAGGCACTTAATGTGCTTATTTTATGTCACATACACTGTCACAGAAGCACCAAGACAAAAGTTTAGAGGGCATGTAATGACAATATACAGTAGTCAACATTAGAAGTGGATCAAAACCTTACAAAGTTGTCCTAAAACCGAAATGCATTCATGTCTTAGCACAGTGTTACGTCTAATGACGTATTCATTTTTGTTTTTATTTATATAAAGTGTTGTTGTTGTTCTCTTTCTCTCCCTTTCACTTCTCTTAGTGTGTTTGTGCCTAATAGGTTAATGATGATCATCTGCGCTCATCCACCTGTGTGCACGGACCACGCCCTGATTGGTGCGTGCTTGCTGGTTTCCAGCATAAGAATGGCAGAGAATGTGTGGGAAAGGAGAGAGACATCGCGGCGTTTCAGGTTGTTCCGCTCTCCAAGCCCATAAGCGCTCATCGCGCTGGTTGCACTCTTTGATGAGTAACTTTGATGTTTTCTTTAATTATTTGTTAAGAGTTCTGTTTGGGTAATGTAGGGTGGAGGTTACCCATTCGTTTTCTCCTGTTTATTTATTAGTTAGGGAGTGAGGGAAGTTATATGTAGTTTTGTTTATTTTCTTTTAAGTATAGGTAAGTTAATCGGTATCTTTCCATTTAGGTAGAGGTATTTTTGGGTTATTTTGGTTCGGGCCCTCCTCCCGAGGTAATATTTTCTTCTTTGTATGTTTTTTTTTTTTTGTTACTTCCTTTTGAAATCCTTGGGTTAAAATAAAAGGCATTTCAGCCAGTTTAAAATTCAAACTTGTGGTTGGTTGTGATTTTTCTGGGCCTGGGGAGCTGGAGATCCTCAAAGTCTCTCCATTGTTTATTGTTCGTCGTTCCCGATACCCCTAGTTTGAAAGGGGAGGACGTAACAATTGGGGGCTCGTCCATCCGGCGTAGAGGAAAGCCTTTTTAGTGAAAGAAAAAAAAAAAAGTCACAAAGTGGCGAATTTTTATTTTGTTTTCCCCCTTTTCTCTCTCTCTCTCTTGTTGTTTGGGATGTCTTTGTAGTGAGGGGGGGGGAGAGAGTAACTCCTTGTGTGGAGAAATGGAATTCGATTTGACAGCCTTCACTCTTTTTCCTACTATAAAGGTTTTTGATCGCTGCAGGAAAAAAGATTTGTTGTCGATTGCGGATTTTTTTAATATTACTGTGGCGAGGGAGGCTACTAAACAAGTTATAAAGGAGGAATTATATGGGAAGTTAGTGGAAGCAGGTATTTTGGCGGAGGATGATGGTGAGAAATCTCAGGATGCTGTGGCAGAGGCATCTGCACCTGCAGTCTTTTCAGAATCTGAGGCAGTGCAACCCTATAATCCTATGTTGGAGATTAGGCTTCGAGAATTAGATTTGGAAATAAAAAGGCAAGAATGTGAGGCTCAAATGATTAGGCTGCGCGTTATAGAAGTGGAGAAGGATCGTGATATTCAGTTACGTAAATTAGATCTAGAGGCTCATGCTTTAAATAAAAAGCCGGTGCCTGCACCTCGTTCTCGACCACCTTCTATTATGGCATCACCAGTTAGTTCTGTTCCGCCGCCTTCTGTTTCTGCGTTTGATATCAGTAAATATGTTAAACTTGTGCCTCCTTTTCGTGAAGCCGAAGTGGATGCTTATTTTGTAGCCTTTGAGCGAATCGCTGGTAAGCTTAATTGGCCTAAAGATATGTGGGCACTGTTACTTCAGTGTAGTCTTGTGGGTAAGGCGCAAGAAGTTAGTTCAGCTTTAAGCTTGGAAGACTCGCTTGATTATGATGTGGTAAAATCGACAGTGCTTCGTGCATATGAATTAGTTCCAGAGGCATATCGGCAGAGGTTTCGTTCTCATGCGAAGACATCCAAACAAACGTATGTTGAATTTGGGAGAGAGAAAAGAGCTTTGTTTGAGAAGTGGTGTTTGTCTAGTAAAACTGACACTTTTGAACAACTTTGTGAATTAGTTTTGCTAGAAGATTTTAAAAAGAGTGTTCCTGAAAAAGTTGTGCAGCATTTAAACGAGCAGAAGGTCACCACACTTGCAGAGGCTACGGTATTAGCTGATGAATTTGTCCTTACACACCGCAAGGTTTTTTTCACAAGAGTTGCCTATTGTTAATGCCTCCATTGAAAGGTTTGTTGGGGAGGAAGGTCCTTCTCAAAATTTTTCTCGTTCAGGGAAAAGCAGCGCTCGTCCTAAAATGAATGGTCGAAATTCTATGCGTCAAGGAGATCGACGGGTTTGTTTTTATTGTCTAAGTCCCGGACACTTAATTTCGGATTGTAAAGAATGGAATAAAAAGAACGTATCACAGAATGTTAAAAGTGTTGCGCTTACACAGACACTGCCAGCATTGCGAGAAGCGGAAGGCTTTGGGTATAAACCATTCATTTTAAGTGGGCAGGTGTCCGTCTCTAATTCTCAGTTAATACCTATTTCGATATTAAGGGATACAGGATCTTGTCAGTCATTCATACTTGAGAGTGCATTGCCTTTTTCGGAGAAATCGTATACCGGTACAGATGTGTTAGTACGAGGTATAGAAATGGGCTGTGTGCAGGTCCCTTTGCACGAGATAAAATTAAAGTCGGATCTTATCTCTGGCACTGTTAAGTTAGGTGTACGTAAACAGTTGCCAGTGGCTGGAGTGGATGTTATTCTAGGAAATGACCTGGCAGGTGGCAAAGTGTTTTCTAGTCCAGTAGTGATGCACAAACCTGTGATTGAGGAACGGGTTGATCTAGGAGTTCACTTCCCTTCTGTTTTTCCAGCATGTGCTGTGACACGGGCTCAAAGTCAAAAATTTCAAGAAGTTGTTAATCTTTCAGAGTCATTTTTAAATGCCGAATCTAAGGGTGAAGAGTCAAAGTCATGTGAGACAGGTAAAGTGGCAGAGATGGCATTAATTCTGGAAGCTCCTTTCAGTGTTGGTAAGGAGAAGTTAGTGGCTGAGCAAAAATCAGATGTTTCGTTAGCAGAATGTATTGAGGCAGCGGTTACCGTGAAAGATAGAGCAGACGCTAAAGTGGGTTATTTTTGGGAGAATGATGTGTTAATGCGAAAATGGAAACCGCGTTATGATGAACAAGGTCTGCACGAGACGTTTCAAATCATTTTGCCTGCTAGCCACCGTGCCCCAGTGTTAAAATTAGCACATGAGAATGTTATGTCGGGTCACTTAGGAGTGACAAAAACTTTTCGCCGCATCTCTAAATATTTCTTTTGGCCCGGTCTTCATTCATCTGTTGCTAATTTTTGTCGGTCTTGCGATGTGTGTCAGCGCATCGGAAAGCCTAATCAGAAAGTGCCTGCTGCACCTTTGTATCCCATACCGGTAATAGGAGAGCCGTTTGAGCGAATCATTGTTGATTGTGTGGGTCCGCTGCCCAAGTCTAAATCGGGGCACCAGTATGTGTTAACAATTATGTGTGCAGCCACAAGATTCCCAGAAGCCATTCCTTTACGTTCATTGAAAGCACAGACAGTGGTGAGGGACTTGGTTAAGTTTTTTTCCACGTTTGGTCTACCACGAGTAATACAGAGCGATCAAGGAACTAATTTTACTTCCAAGGTCTTTGCTCAGGTTCTGAAGGAATTGGGAATTGAGCATCGAGTTTCTAGTCCTTATCATCCTGAATCACAAGGAGCCTTGGAAAGATTTCATCAAACACTCAAAACTATTTGTGCGTATTGCTTGCAGACGGGAAAGGATTGGGTGGAGGGGCTGCCTTTATTGTTGTTTGTGGCCAGAGAAGCAGTTCAGGAGTCCTTGGGATTTAGTCCCGCAGAATTGGTGTTCGGGCACACCGTGAGGGGTCCATTAAAACTGCTGTATGAACATTTGCTGATGAAAAATCCATCTTCTGTGTCTCTCTTGGACTATGTGAGTTCTTTCAGAGAGAGATTCCATAAAGTGTGTGAGGTAGCTAAGGCTCATCTATTTGTCGCTCAGGGGAAAATGAAGCAACAGTTTGATAAAAAGAGTGTCAGAAGGAATTTACAGGTTGGTGATTCTGTTCTTGTGCTTTTGCCTGTGCCTGGTGCTTCCTTTCAAGCGAAGTTTTCAGGGCCATATGTCATCGAGCAAAAGCTCAGTGAGACTGATTACGTTATTCAAACCCCTGATTGTCGACGTAAAACTAGAGTTTGTCATGTGAACATGTTGAAGACTTACGTGGACAGAGAGTCGAGAATTGCTCCGTCTTCTGATGTTCCATTGATCTCTTCCGTAGGTGCTACTACCTCTTGCACTGTAAAAGACGATCGTGAGGTTCAAACTTCTACCCCTCATCTGAACAATTCAAGCATTTTGGGTGATTTACGCAGTTATCTTATGCATCTATCTGGAAAACAGTAGGAGGATGTGTGTAATTTGATCCAGTCTTTTCCCTCTCTGTTTTCTGATGTACCTAGTAGAACGTCTGTAATATGTCATGATATTGAGGTGGGAAGTGTATCCCTGTGAAGCAGCATCCTTATAGGGTGAATCCGAAAAAGCATGAGATTATGAAGGCTGAGGTAGAATATTTGGTAAAACATGGTTTAGCTGTACCAAGTCAGAGTCCATGGAGCTCTCCGTGTGTGCTAGTTCCCAAATCAGACTCCACATATCGTTTCTGTACAGACTATCGGAAAGTTAATGGTCTTTCCAAACCTGATTCTTTCCCTTTGCCTCGTATCGAGGATTGTATTGATC
>JAFVLL020027737.1:0-33796 GCA_021397915.2 Tor tambroides
TTATATTTGTAGAAATTCAATATTATATATTTTTATTTATTTATTTTATTTATTTATAATATTCTTTTTCAATTTGTCTTTAGCAAAAATACTAAAAATCCTTGAAGCATGATACATTTACTGATATTATGGAGCTGATATATTTTATTTTATGTTTATTAACTGTGTGTGTGTGTGTGTGTGTGTGTGTGTGTGTGTGTCTCATTGCACTGGCAGATACACTTAGTGAAAAAATCTGCCACTGCAGTATGACTAAATACACCAACAACCATACAGCAGTGATCTGACATTCACCCACAATACTGTAACATCATGCAAACACCAATCACATTCTGTTCACAGAAATATAGTTGGTTAATAATATTTTCGCCCCTGTGTGGCTGCGATTGAGAAGGAAAGAAAATTTGTTTCAGATGCAAAAGTTTGTGATTACATTTTGATGAAAGATGATGAAAACAAACATTTATGTCTTCAGAATAACAGGCATTGAATCATTTTTAGTGAGACTAGAAAAATGTATTAAATTGGGATGCCATTGTGTGTGATTGTGATTCTGAAGACACTGACCAGTGTACAGGATTCCCCAGAGAAACGTGTGTGTGTGTGTGTGTGGCTGTTAGCACTTTCCCTTTGAGTCAACAACACTGCTCTGCTCCCAGCAGCCCTGCACTTACACACTATGGGAAACAGTCACAACATGCCTGTGTGTGTGTGTGTGTGTGTGTGTTTGTCTGTTAGCTCAGGGCTCTACACATCAAAGTGCTGTCTGTAGAGTTGTTTTACAGTGTTGGACACCGGTGACTTTGGTGTCAGCGGCGTTTTACTGTCACACACTGTCAGATGTTTCGGTTATTTGTGGTTTTTGCCCTTTTCAACTCTCACCGCTTCATCTTTTCCACTCCATTTCTCTCTCTATGCTTCACATCTGACTGCTTGTATTGATTTTTTTGTGCAAAGTTTTGTCTGTATGGAAGATGCCACATACGTGATGTGTTGCTGAAAAGATTGATATGTTTGATGTGAAAACAAACTTTGTTGCATGTATCATAATTGCATTTATCATTTGTGTTTCTCAGAAGATTTCTATTTCAAGTAAGTGGTTTTTGAGCTTTATATTTATCAATGAATCCTAGAAAAAGAAATGGAGCGTTGTTTTTCAAAAAAATCTAAAGCAGCATAACTCTTTTCAACATTGATTATAATAAGAAATGTTTCTTGATCAGCAAATCAGCATATTAAAGTGATCTGAATGATCATGTGACACTGAAGACTGGAGTAATGATGCTGAAAATTCAGCTTTCCATCACAGGAATAAATTGACTATTTTCTGTGATGTACATAATTGCTTTCTGTGTTAAGCTCCAAATTAGTTACTTATGCTGCCTTAGAAGGTAGCTGCCTATGTAGTAAACAGACTCGGTTTGAAACGAGGCTAATATGTAACCTCTCTCTCATTCTAGGGCTCTGACTGGACTCTGTCAGAGTTGGATGCTCTGTTGCTGATCGGTACAGTGGGTCACACTCTCAGTTTGGGTTCCAGCAGCTTCATAGAGGAGGAACACCAGACTTGGTACTTCCTGCTCAATACGCTGTGCCTGGCCGTTTTCCAGGACGTCTGCAGGAAGTATTTCAGGGAACAGAGGCATCGAGGTGAGGAAGAGGACGAGGGGCCTTTGCTTCCTTCCGGCGCAGAGGAAGGGCCGTCATTCTCCCCGACGGCGAAGCTGGGAATGAGTCCGGGCTCAGAGAAATGGCTGGCGCTGGCGACCCCGCTGCTGACCTTGACCTGCTGTCGCCTGCTGAGGTCACTGAACCAGACTGGAGTGCAGTGGGCGCACCTACCTGACTTTGGACACTGGCTCAACAGGTAAGAACACAAAGACGCCACGTTTGGTTTTGGGTCCTTATGTGGAGCCTGTTGTTTCAGGGTTGCCAGGTTTTCACAACAGAACCCGCCCAATTGCTACTGAAAATTAGTCCAAAACTAGCCCAATGCGTTTCGAGGGGGGTCTCTCTGTTAAAATCACGTTCCAGGGGGTAAAATACACGCTTTTTGGTGGGGTTCACCTGGTACAATTCACATTCCAGGGGCTTAATATCTTGTTATTGGGATCACTTCAACCCGTGGACATGGAAAAACAACCAACAGCAACAGTGTTGAAGTAGCCCAATTCCGCAGGAAAACTGCAGACTTGGCAACAGTGTGTTGTCTAGCTATTAATGACAAAATATATTATTATTTTTTATTTATATTAGGTTAATATTTTAATTAATTTAATTTAATTATTTATATTTATTAAACCTTATATTATTTATTAAACCTTGTTTTTTTTTTTTGTTTTTTTTTTGGGTCCACAATAGCATTATATATCAAGTATATTTTGATGGAAAAAAGGTTGCTGATATCACAATTTTAGATACAGCGAAAGTTTACAATTCTTAATACTAGTTGCAACAGAAACTAATACTAGGCTAACTAATATAAGTAAAAAAAAAGTCAGTAACAGTCAGTAATACAGTAAAAACAAAGGTGCTAATTGCAAACAATAAAACAAATACAATAGAAAAAAGATACAAAAGAAATAAACTGCTTTCAGTTTTTCATGCAAGTCTTTTCAGCTAATAATATTCTGCTAAAGAAATTGAACAGTCAAAGGTAAAATAATACATTTGATTCTTATTAAAGCTACAAAGTAATTCAATCAGAAGCAGTGATAGATTTTCTCGTTTTCTTTTGTTTGTTTGATTTACATTTATATGGAAACTTGTTTCCACCATGGGATAAAAACTTAAGTGAAAATTAAGTAAATGCAACTTTTTCTCTCACATTTCTCACTTTTTTTCTTGCAGTTTGAGTTTGTATCTTATCATTATGATTTTTTGTCACAATTATGAGAAAAAAGTCTGAATTATGAGATGCAAACTCAGAATAATGAGACATAAAGTTAGAATTGTGAGGAAAAAGTCACCTTTATTTTTAATTATTTTTTTTTTTCCATGTTGGAAAAAAAAACTAAATTGTGAGATAAAAACTCAGAATTCTTAGAAAAATGGCCAGAATTGCAAGATATACAGTAAATTCCGAATTGTGAGGGGAAAAAAATGTTTACACTTTTATTTTTCAATTTTTTTTTTCCCAGAATTGCAAGTTTATATCACATAGAAAGCCTCTTGGGGAGCAGCGTAAGTTTTCTTTCTCAAGTTAATGCGCATTTAATAACTCTTCTTCATATCAAGCACGTCCTTCAGTAGACTGCATTTTACAATAGCCACGTCTGATTTGGATGTTAAGTTTGGACTTTTTAAGGAGGAGTAAAAGCTCACTGCTATAAACGAAAGAAACTTTTGATTATCGTGTTTTCATAATCATTGGAAGCTAAAATCGAAGCTAAAATTCAACTACTAACTAGAACGGTTTCATTCATTTCTGAGGATGTGCTGCTCTGCTCTGAACCATTGAGACGTCTGACTGTCTGCGTAGGGAGTTAATGGTGCATTCACACTGACAGCGATTAAATCACCGCAGGTTGTCGGGTCGCTGCGCTGTTGGTTGCTCGTAGGCGTTTCTACTCGACTACAGTATTCAACCGTGTCTGGCAGCAGATCTCTGCACAACTTTGTCATATCATACGGTCTCTTTCGCTCAAGTCGCCAACTCTCATTGAAAATGAATCAGATCAGTTTGCGGTGACGCTGCAAAATGCTGTCATTGTGAACGGCCCATCAGGCAGCATCCTAACCGAAGTGAAACGATTTGAAACACTCTACATGGGCAGAAACTCACAAATGGCACAGAAATACAGCTCTTCATGTGAAGCATGAGTGAATGCATACAGCTGATTCCAGTAGAGGTCAAATATATTTTACATATACATAATTATAATTATTATTATTATATATTATTTACTATACACTAGCAGTATCTAAATTACATTATTTATAATAAATGAATTTATATATATATATATATATATATATATATATATATAATACAAATATACCATTTTATTTATATAGTCTATTTAGTAACACTATAATTTTTTTAATGCATTAATTTGAAAAAATAATTTAGGTTTATCTTCTTTTGTGACAGTATTGATGCTTTTTTTGCTATTCATTCTTTCTTTTGTTCATTCTTCCATTCATTTGTGTATTCTTTGGTTTGTTTGCTCAGTTGATTGTATGTTTGTTCTTTCTTTTCTTTCATTGTTTTCTTGTTTGTTTGCCCTTTGTTTTCTTAGTTTGGCCATTTTGCGTTGATTGTGTTTCTGTTGTTTTTCTTGTTCTTTTGTCATTCATTTTATTTTTCAGTTCATTCTTTTGTTTGTTTGGTTGGTTCTTTTGTTCTTTCTTTCTTTATTTGCTCAGTTATTTATTTGTTCTTTTCTTTGGTTGTTTTCTTGTTTGTTTGCACTTTGTTTTCTTAGTTTGTTCTTTGTTTTCTTAGTTTGGCCATTTTGTGTTCATTCTTTTTCTGTTGTTAATTGTTTCTCTTGTTCTTTTGTCATTCTTTTTCTTGTTCAGTTCATTCTTTTGTTTGTTAGTTGGTTCTTTTGTTCTTTCTTTTGTTTGTTTGTTCAGTTGTTTATTGGTTTGTTCCTTTTTCTGTTTGCTCTCTCTTACATTATTATTTTGTTCTTAATTTCTCTCTATTTGTTTGTTTGTTTGTTTTTGCTGTTCATTATTTTGTTCATTCTTCCATTCATTTGTGTATTCTTTTGTTTGTTTGCTCAATTTCTTATTTGTTTGTTCTTTCTTTTCTTTGGTTGTTTTCTTATTTGTTTGGACTTTGTTTTCTTTGTTTGTTTGCACTTTGTTTTCTTAGTTTGGCCATTTTGTGTTCATTCTTTTTCTGTTGTTAATTGTTTTTTTTTGTGTGTGTCATTCTTTTTCTTGTTCAGTTCATTCTATTGTTTGTTGGTTAGTTATTTTGTTCGTTTTGTTTGTTTGTTTGTTCAGTTATTTATGGCTTTGCTCTTTTTTTCTGCTTGCTTTCTCTTTCATTAGTTTATCCCTTATTTTGTTCTCAATTTCTCTCTCTATTTGTTCAGTTTTTTGTATCCATTTTTTCCTCATTATTTCTTTTTTGATCCTTTCCCTTGTCCGGTTCATTCATTTGCTCATTCTGTCTTTAGACCAGTATTTTCCATATCTGCTTCATCTCCAAAACCAGATATGAGGCCCATGCAACAGGTTTGTCGACAATAACCAATCTGTGCCATAAGCGCCATATTTCATTTGAGAGCTGAGGTGGAAGATAATCAGTGAATATCGAGTGCTCTGGTCTGTTCCTCAAACAAGACTATCATATGACTTCAGAAGACTCAGACTACAATCAGACAGCAAGCAATTAATGTTCACAACCTCTGAATCTCCCAGTCTCTTTGGTTTTATATCTGAGAGAAGGACTCTGGACTCTCTTGGGCTCATATTCAGACTGCCTGCAGACTTTTTGGCTAATGAAAAGATTGTTTTATGAAAAGAGGACTAATTGTTACACTGCAAAGAAATTTTAATGTATTCGTCCCTTTTATTAAGCATTTTAATTAGTTGGCATTTTAGTACTCATTCTGGCTCTTTTCAAGATTCTTTTGTCACACCGCAGGACTGTTTAAGTATCTTCAAAACATTAAAAAAAAATGGTAAAATCATAACGATGACTAAACTGTTTTGCATATATAACAGTTCTATTTGTGAACATGTTATTTGTTAGCTAACCAAACGCCCTCTTGCAGTTTGTTTGATAAATATCCCCCCAAACTTCCAGCGTCTAAACACACTTCACCCCGGGCGATTAACTTTGTTCTCTCCTGTGTGTTGTGATCCACGTGTCTTTGGAAGCGGCACACACGAACACACACTTACAGACAGATGGTACGGTGCTGGTCTGTGCCAGCGTTATTCTACCCCATTAGCCAGTATTCAACCGGTCAGCCAATCAAAAATCAGCTTGGTCTCACACAAAGAGCCTCAAGAATAAATCAATAGACAGAATTTGCCAACAATCCTGAGAAGCTTCATTCCTCTTTTTTTTTTTTTTGCTCTCAATTTATTAACTATCCCTTTGTAAATTTATTGGTTAAAATTAATCTTAAATTAAATTAAATAATTTTTTTCATAAAACAATTTGTAAGGGCCCATATGCTGCAGTTTTGTAACATGTAATATGTTTCCCCTTAAGTGCACTTGTAATGAGGTTTCTTGAGTTTTACATGACCACTTTCCACACTTTCTGTGGTCTCAGCATCACGTGACATGTCCGTCTGATAAATAATGCAACAAAAAAATGGCAAGCCCTTTCTTGTTGTGCTCTGATTGGCTAATTTTACTCTAGTAGCTGGTAAATGTGAATTTGGCTCAGGATTATCTGTGTATTTTCTGAATTATGTTTGGTTAACGAAATACTATCATTTTTTATTTACTATATATATATATATATATATATATATATTGTGACGAGTTGGCTGCCTCCCCCCTTTCATGTCATCACCACCCCGTCCCTTATTCGCCGCCCTTCACCAGGCTCCCGACGGGAGTGGGCGTGTGAGAGAGGAGAGGCGCGGAAACAAGCCCGGTCTGGCGGCGTGTGATGAGGCGCACCTGATGTGAATGGAGCCTCATCACCGCCGCGGTTATAAGCCGGGAGCGCCTCTCCTCGGGAGACCGGTCTCTTTCCCCCGTGCATGCACGCTGGTGTCCTCGTGGGTCCAGGAAGGGTGCGTTGAGGGATTCCCCGCCGCCGCCAGAGACGCGAGCCGCCGGACCCGTAGTCTGGATGACGCTGCACCCGTGACACGGCCGTCGGGCCAGGATGCCGGGCCGTGGAGTCCCCCCAGATGTGCCGCGGCCAGCCGAGGATGAAGCCGCGAGCAGAAGCCGCCGCCCCTCGCGCCCCGGACCAGGAGGGGAGCGCGTGCGGCCACCGGACTCCGCCCCTTCCCTGGACCCCTCCTTCCTGAACACTGCCTTCCCTCACATTCGCGTTTCACGACGAGGACACCAGATTCCCCGTTTATTTGGACACTTTTATTTTCCCCTGGACACTTTATTTTAAATTTCTGTTGAATAAAAGCCTCTCCGAGGCCTGACGCCACACCCACTGTGTCTGTCGTTTGCTCCTCCCGCCACAATATATATATATAATATATGTGTGTGTGTGTATATATATATATATATATATATATATATATATATATATATATATATATATAATGAACTTCTTTAAAAAACATTACAAGTCTTACTGATATATATATATATATATATATAAATATATTACTGATAATATATTTATATATATATCAGTAAGACTTGTAATGTTTTTTAAAGAAGTTCATTATGCTCATCAAGGCTGCATTTATTTGAGCAAAAATACAGAAAAAAACAGTAATCTTGCAAAATGTTATTAGAGTATAAAATAATTGTTTTTATTTTAATATACTTTAAAATATAATTTATTCCTGTGATGCAAAGCTGAATTTCCATCAGCCATTACTCCAGTCTAAAGTGTCACATGATTTTTCAGAAATCATTCTAATATGCTGATTTATTATTAGAATTATCAATGTTGGAAACAGTTGTGCTGCCAAATATTTTTTTGGAAACTGCAATACTTTTTTCAGGATTCTTTGATGAATAAAAAGTTAAAAAGAACAGCATTTATTCAAAATATAAATCTTTTCTAACAATATAAATCTTTGCTATCACTTCTTATCAATTTAACACATCCTTGCTGAATAAAAGTTTTAATTTCTTTCAAAAAAAGAAAGAATAAAAATGTACTGACCCCAAACTTTTGAACGGTAGTGTATATTGTTAGAAAAGATTTCTATTTTAAATAAATGCTCTTCTTTTTAACTTTTTATTCATCAAAGAATCCTGAAAAAAGTATCACAGGTTCCAAAAAAATATTAAGCAGCACAACAGTTTCCAGCACTGATAATAAATCAGCATAAATGTTATTATTACATATTATTAAATATTATTACAATTTAAAATAACAGTTTTCTGTGTAAATATATTTTAAAATGTAATTTATTCCTGTGATGCAAAGCTGAATTTTCAGCATCATTACTCCAGTCTTCAGTGTCACATGATTTTTCAGAAATCATTCTAATATGCTGATTTGCTGCTCAAGAAAAATGTATTTATTTTTAAGGTTGTTTAAATCAGTTGTGCTGCTTCACATTTTTGAGGAAACTGTGATACTTTTTTTTATTTCAGGGTTTTTTGATGAATAAAAATTGTTCAAAAGAACAACCTTTATTTGAAACTGATTTTTTGTAATATAACAGTAGTGCATATAACATGAGGGTGCATAAAAGGTTTTAGTTTTTTGTCTGAAATAATCCTTTAATAGCAGCATAGAAATCAATATTAGTTTCATACATATAAACGCGATACACTCATATCCAGAGAATAGAATCTGTGATCTTTCAGTCTGTATCTGAAGTGTTTATAGAGGTGGGTCATACAAACTATACATTCCAGCTGCCCTCGCTGGGCTTTACATTGATGTGTCTTCTCAGATGAGATCATTGATCGATAGCTCTCGTCTCTTAAGTGCATCTCCTGCCGTCTACATCTAAAAAGCCTTCAATGCCACACATAAAGTCTTTTCTCATATTTCTCTCCCTCTCTTTTGTACACCAGCCAGCTCTGATGAAGAATAATTATTGCGGTGGTAATAAATCTCTGCATTCATACAGGAGAGATGGACATGTGCCAGCGTCTCTGAAGCGCTTCGCTGGGGTTACAGGCAGGAGAGCGGGATTTCCTGTCCTTGTGGTTTGATGCGTCCATCGGTGGACTTCTCATTACATATATGGAGCTTATAATTATATGTGCTGCAATGAATCTCAGCACAGACGGCTTTTATTATGATTATGTTTAAAGCACACAGCATGAGAGCGAGTGAACTGATGCGGGAACCGCCTGAGATAATTGAATTAAGTTTAAAAGAATAGTTCATCCAAAATAAAATAAAAAAAAATGACGACATCTACCCACCCTCGTGTCTTTGCAAACCTCATAAATTACTTTCTTTAATGAAATGCTGTAGAAGAATCCAATTTAATTACATAGAAAACCAGTATACACATATACAGTCAAACCAAAAATTATTCAGACACCAGATATAATTTTTGATATTTTTTTTACTAGTGGGTGCAGGACACTATAGTTAATTTATTTTTATCCTCACTTACATAAAGTAAACTGTGACACATTATACAGTGGACTACCAGTAAAACTGATAAAAATTTGGGACCAAAATTTTGATTTGACACTTTGATCTGACCATGTTTTGTTACACACCTTTCTATCAAAGTTATCATATAAAGTCACCTTTCTATCTGACATTATCAACATGAATTTGCTCTGACACAGTTTAACTCTTGACTTCTTGTCATATTTTATTACCATTTTCTAAACTATAGCGAATATATATATATGTATGTAATAACGTGATAAATGTTAAAGGTATCTGAATAAATTTTGGTTTGACTGTGTGTGTGTGTATATATATATATATATATATATATATATATATATATATAAAATCTCAAATTCTAACATGACACCTTTTTTGGTGAATTATTCCTGTAAGTATGGAGTTTGTGTAAGTTTAACTTTGTTTTAAAAAGTTATTGATTTGGAATTTGGAATATTGAGAGAAAAGTTTTTCATTTTGAACGCTTTGATCTTTTTATTCCAGTTTGATTTTTTTAGATGTGTGTTTCTGTGTTTGGGATTTGGCGGCTCGTATTATTGTTTTAGTTTGCACTAATTAATATTTCATTACCCAACTGAAACGGGCCCAACGGGAAGAATCTGCATTATCTCTGCAAGAAACGCTCGCTGCTCTTCCTTTCCGCTTAGATCTGTTACTAATGCAAATAGAGCACAGCTGTGAACAACACTTCATCTGAAGGTTGTAAATGCCTTGTTTTTACTGAGGATTTTATACCATCTACACTGCCGTTCAAAAGTTTGGGGTCAGTAAGAATGCTTTTATTCAGCAAGGACACAATTGATCAAAAGTGACACTAAAGACATTTATAATGTTACAAAAGATTTCAAATAAATGCTGTTCTTTTGAGCTTTCTATTCACTAAAGAATCCTAAAAATAAGTGTTTTTACAAAAATATTAAGAAGCACGACTCTTTTCAACACTGATAATAATAATAAATGTTTCTTAAGCTGCAAATCAGCATATTAGAATGATTTCTGAAGGATCATGTGACACTGAAGACTGGAGCAGTGATGCTGAAAATTCAGCTTTGACACATGAATAAATTACATTTTAAAATGTATTCGAATAAAAAACAGTTATTTTAATTTGTAATAATATTTCACATCATTACTGTTCGTACTGTTTTTAATTGAATAAATCCAGCGCTAGTGAGCATAAGAGACATTTATGAGATCTTCATCGGTTCTTTTTGTGCTTTGTTGACTTGATATTAACTATAAATTAATTTTTACTTGTTTTTAGGTTCATGCATTTAAAAACAGCAGCTTCATTCTCGTTTTTCTCTGCACTTTGACTCAGGAAGTATGTATTGAACCATCACAAACTCCTCTTTCGTTGTGCAAAGGGCTGTTTTATTATTCACCCAAAAAGCATGCTTGAATGCTCACTTGGAAAATAGAAAGCCAGAAATAGTATACAATCAGTGCACCAGATTTGAGAACTCTTATCATTTGATGGCGAAGATGAATATTTTAAGTGTGGCTGATTTGCACAAAAACACTTTTACTTGCTTCTTATGAAAGATTTTAATAGTCGAACTTCATAATTTATACGACACAGTTGACACTTGAGCCGAACTTTAGACTTCAGAACGGTTGCACAAATAAAGTAATTATCCTCTCTTTTGCTCTCTCTGTTCATTTGCTCAGATTGACAGGTCTGTTATTGTCCTGCGCTGACCCTCTCTGTATTATCCGGCTTTACTCTGACAGAACACAGCTTTCTCATTTCTGCGATATGTCAGCGTTATTGTTTGAAGAGTCTAATTGGATGGGCGTTGTGTCGTATTCATTCAGAAGTTCTGCTGAGTAAAAGTTTGCTGTCGCAAATGAGACCAGGTTTATGTCTGAATTGACAGGTCTGGACGCTGGTTTCCATATGCTGTTGTGGTCAACACAGTTTCAGTGCTGTGATTTGAGGTTTATGTGTGTGTATATGTGTTATATGGTCGTGTAGATGTGCCTGAGAATATCCCACTTCTAACACAGACGGAGGAGATAAATGAGGAGAATAAGTGGATTGGGGTGGGAATGAGAGTCTAATCGTGTCTCCTGTTGGAAAGCAGACAGTCTTGAGAGCGAACATACTGTCCTTGCGAGGGTTGTGTGTGTGAACGTGTTCAGTGACTAAAAGGTGCATTATGGGATGGCTACACACTCAGGGTCTGTTCCAAAATCTTGTGAGCTGCCTTGGTGTATAGTGCCTACATAGGCAGCTGCCTGTTAAGAGTAACATGCTGACTGAAAAGGAAGCTAAGCTAAACAACATGATACTCTAATAAGTAAAATATATACAGTACCATCGAGTAATTTTTTAAGAAATGCTTTTAATCTTAACTCAGCAAGGATGCATTAAATTGTTCACTAAGTTTAAAGATAAGATTAAACGTATATTAAATCTAAATAAAAATTAATTAAAAAAAATATTTTTTTTTGACAAACGTGCATAACAGTATTAATAAAAACTAGGGCTGTTAGTTTAACGCATTAATTAATTAGTTATAAAAAAAAAATAACGCGATTAAAATATTTTAACGCAATTAACGCACTGGCCCCGCCCCCAAACCTGTACATCATCTAACATCTCATACAATTGACTGTTGACAAATATGATGCAGGGCAATAACTCCATAAATGCAGTTACGTTCTAAAATTCAAGATATTGGTGCAAAAATGCCCCTGTATGAGTTTTTGTCTCATATTTATATCATACGATATCACATGAGCAGAAAGAGCAGTAGGCTATTACACAAGTGCGGATTTTGTCCCGAATATAACAAATGTGATTTTATACAACAGTTAAGTAAATAAGAAGTTGATATTGTGTTATATGTTAAACTCAATATTATGTGTTTTTGCTCAATTTTGCAAAGAATATATTACCTATAAATCCGCCGCAGAACTGTTGTGTGTCTTCGAGCAACACAGCGGTGTTTAGTTTCTGAACGAACCCACTTTTTGAACGAATCGCGTGAACCAATGATTCAAAGGCCCATTAATAAAGAGAGCCGTTTACTTCATTCCTGAATGAATCAGCCGTTCGAATGAATGAATGAATCATAAGACATTTACCGCCACCTGCTGGCAAATTAAGTTTCTTATTTAGAGTATCATTTCATTAAAAAAAATAAATAAATAATAATAATAAAAACATTAAAGGGATAGTTCACCCAAAAAATGTTAATATTGTCATAATTTACTCTCACATCCCTCATGTCGTTTCAAACCTTTCTTTTGTTGAATATAAAAGAAGGTGTTTTGAAGACTGTTGGTAACAAAGCTGTTTTGGTTACCAATGACTTTCATTGTATGAACAAACAATACTGAGATGTTTCTCAAATCATCTTCTTTTATGTTCCATAGTTTATGTTAGGCCGTTGTAGCCTAAATGTTTATGTGTAATACATTTTTTGTTGAATCAAATAAAATATTTCTAAAGCTACAATTTGTAATGTCTACTTGATACTTTCTCATTTAACACAAAAATATCTTTAAATAATCTTTGTGGGTATTTTCACAGTCAGATTTAGTTTGTGATTAATTGAGATTAATTAGATTAATTAATCGAAACATCATGTAATTAATTAGATTAAACATTTTAATCGACTGACAGCCCTAATAAAAACTAAAACTGAAATAAAAATAAATTAAATCTAAATAAAAATCTTTCAAAATTACAAATCAAAATCTTTAAAAGCACATTTTTTCAAAAAGAAAATCATATTTTAATTCAGCAAGTATTCATTAAATTGATCAAAAGTGACAGTAAAGATGTTAATAGTTTTACAAAAGATTTATATTTTAAAAATAAATGCTGTTCTTTTGAATTTTCTATTCATCAGATTAAAAAAATGTTCCGCAGTTTTTACAAAAATATTAATCAGTATGCAATTGTGGTCCACTATTAAGCATAAATTTAATATTTTAACTAGGTTTAAGATTACTAAAATTGAAATATCTGTATATTTCTAGATCTCTGTATTAAATCTAAAATATAAATAAATATAAATATAAACAGAAATATGCAAAAACTAATAAAAATTGCAACAGCACATGAAATTACTGAAACTTTAACCCTCTGGGGCCCTGGAGAAGTTTTGACATGCCCTTTCAGTATCTTAAAAACATATTAATGGCATATTAATGTATTCAGCACAAACTGGGCTACAGTAATATGTGATTTGTGTTTTTGAGAAAACAACCTTTATGTGTGGTTAGTGAAAAACTCAAATTTTGAAGTCACTGAAATAAGGCCATAAAACACATACAGAATATTTGTTTTGAAGACTTTTGAGAATTTGATGTGGTAGACTAGAGTTTTTGCTACAAAATGATTTGAAAATCACCCTGTTTACTAGGGGTGTAACGATATCACAAACCGAACCGAAAGATCGCGATGCACACTCCACCGTCTACGGTCAGCGGAACTCTCGTGGCGTACCGCGGTACTCTCACGCCCCCTGCTGCCCATTGTTGAGGTTAATGGCACTTATCTCTAACTAACTATTAATTTAAACTAATTTTTCTTTGCTTACATTTGATTAAATTGTATTAGTAACGACTAATAAGAGCTTTTTAAATTTTATTCTAAATATTATATTCTAAAGTTACTGTTTTCCAAGTGCATGTCATTTCACGTGACTTGGGATCAGGCGTCACACTCGGTTGCTATGCAGGATGGCTGCTTCGCATAGTACTGAAATTTCAGATCCCCCGGACACATTCAAGTCTCCTGTGTGGGAACATCAGGGCCGGCGCCAAGGGGGGGCATTCGCAGGCCGTGCTCCCCCAAACGAGTTACTGTGCCCCCTTTCCATCCTTTCCCCTCCTTGCTGAACGTGATCGATTACGAAAGCGAAAGTGAAACCGATAAAACAGCGCACATAAGAAAGCGACTGCACGCTTTAGCGAGCGTCAGCAACTGCACGCTGATCTGGAAGTGCACGCTTCCCCAACCCCAAGAAGCCTCAAAAACAGGAAAAAGGGCAAATGTTTATTTCTGACTACCTACATTGGAGTTATCTCATTTGGTTACTCTGTTAAGCGGGCTGCACTAAAGAAATGTTTTATTCTGACTAGTCTACAGGTATTTATTTTCATTTTGTTTACTCAGGTATGCTGACTGCACTAAAAATGTGAAGCCAAAGTTAATAAAGAAAAGTTAAGTCAAGTTATTGTTGTTGTTATTCGTTAAGTGAATCTATTGTTCCTTAGCATTGCTGGTAAGATGACATGAACCCTACCCCCACAGCAAAGAGAACCGAACCGAACCGGACCGAACCGTGGCTTCAAAACCGTGAACCGAACCGAACCGTGCCACTGGTGTATCGTTACACCCCTACTGTTTACTCTTTCACAGAAAACAAATATATTGATGTAACATTTGTAAAACATGTTTTCTAAAAGAATGCCCTTATGCGAGGGAGTGATAATGTCCATGAATATTTAGTGTTCACACCTGAGAGACAAAGGGCCTCCCATAATGGGCCATCAATATGAATGTGACTGAGGCAGGTAAGAGAGAGTGTGAGGAGAGTAAAATAATGAGGTTTTTTGATTATTTGTATTTATATTTTATTTACAGCACAGTATAATAAAAATATACACAGTGAAAACTGAAATGAATAAATGGTATAATAAAACAAAGTTTAAAATTATTTATAAGTTTAACATATATTAAAATATTTTTAAAAAATAATTTTAAAAATGTTAAAAGCACATAACAAAATTAGTTAAATTTTAACTAAGTTCAAAATGAAAACTGAAAATATAAACAAAAACTAATTTAAAATATTAATAGATACTTCAATAATATTGAAATATTTAAAATACATTTAAATAGAAAACTGTTATTTTAAATAATAGTGGAAATAGTATTTTACAACATTACTGTTTAAAGTATTTTTGATCAAATAAATGCAGCCCTGGTGAGCATGAGACAATTCTTTAAAAAAAAAAAAATTAAAATATGAAAAAAAAAAAGATTTTGAATGGTTATGTAACAAAATTATTGGGTAAAATAATCATTATTTACTTAAATCTATTTTTTGGTGTTGAATGTCATGATTAATTTCTTACTTTGTCCTACATTGTGATTTTTTTCCTTTGACTTGATGCAGTATATTCTGGGATCCTTCTTTTAAGTGCTACCTTACATGTCTTACGCTGGTGACTTTTTGAAGCAGCCATTTGCATCAAGAACGCACCTGTGACTCCTTTAGCTCACTACGTTTTAGATCTGAGCTTCACATTGAGGAATTTTTCACTCATACATACTTCCCGGAGCAATCTGAGACTATCGTACATGCCCTTGCACTTATTTTGAAATCCAACCCTGAAATGTGCACTTATGCGCACACACACGCACACAGGTGTGTGTGTGTGTGTGTGTGTGTGTGAGATGCATTAGTATTCTTCTGGCTGTCTCAGAGCAGATAGATGGGGAGCAGAGAGACGCTCAGGGTCACTGGCATCGGGATGAAAATTTCTCTCCGGCTGCGTTATCAGTCTTTTTTCCTCTACTTCCTTTCTTGCGTGCTCTGTCAGCGCCCTCTCTACCTCCTTCTTTCCTTCTATCGCTCTCAGTCTCACTCTCTCACTGTCTGCTCCCTCCTTTCACCCAAATAACTGGTTGTAAGTATATTCTGAATATACCAAACAAAATCAGCACTAGTGTTGAGTAACATACCATGTTTATTTCATTCAAGTGCCATTTTTGGGACAAAGCCATCTTTGACTTCATGTTGTTTTGTGGACAATCAGACAGTAATTGTAATCAGTGAACTGATTAGTAACCCTGGAGTTTGAGTCTTTTTGAAAACATTTTTAACATCTCAAATCATTTGATTCAATTCTCAGTTCATTTTGAGTTGTTAAACTGATTTAGACTAAGAACTTATGTGAGTTTTCTTTTTTGAGTGATTCATTAAAAGAGCTGCCTTAAAATGAGTCATTTGTTTACAAGTCAGATTACTGTATATTGGGCACATCATAAGCTTGCGAGAGCAATGCAATATAAATATGTGTGGTCTAAATATTGTCTTCATTTTGTGGTGCTCAGTCTTCAAACGCAAACCCACAACTCTAAACAGCTAAAACCTAATGTTGATAGGTTAGCCTGTTAATCCGCACCAGGACGCCGACGCACCGAACGCTCTTTGTTTGCACATGTCATTGTTTTGGAATAGAATAAATGAAGTGGGGAAAAAGTTAATCTTGACAAACTATATATTATTCTGAAGGTCTAAGCCTCAAGCATCAACGATTGATCGCTGTTTTTCGATTGAAAGCTTATAAGGAATGTATTTGCTACATTAGTGTAAGCAGTACACATCAAAACATGCAGAATAAAAAGCAGTACGTACCATTATCATTGTAATAACGAGTCACAAACGCGTCCACTGCTGAAATCCCGGTTTAGTTAGAAAGGCAAGAGTCCACAGAACAACATCCCATCGAGCACTTTTAGTCCAACGAAACAATAACGTTGTAATTTGGATGGCTATTCCTTTGTTTACGTTTCTTTTCTTCGGGAGAGTTATTGTTTGTGTCTGTTATGGAATAAATTACGCTCAAAAACAGCATCTTGGTGGTAAAAAAACAACACGGTTTTGTAGCATACAGTTTTACAAACAGAATGAAACCATCCAAAAAAAAAAAAGTCACAGATCCGCGGAATATTGTTTATTTGAATTTGGCGCTCTCTCGTGACGCCGCGTGACGCACGCTGTGACACACCTGTCATCTGAGGGGGGCGCAACTTAGCGATCGCCTTTTTGCACAAATAACTCTTTTTCTTTCTTTTTTTCAACATTTACCATATGTGTGTGTGTGTGTCTTGTGTAGAACGTGACTGTATATGCATGATTTACATCTCTATAAACGCACATCAGCGTGTAATTACGGACTTTATGACGGCTGTCAATGACCGGCTATTATTGATGATGTGTGTTATTATCATCTCTATCGACGGACATCAGCGTGTGATTACTGACTGCAATCAGTGTGAATGTCTGGCAATATCAGTTTATCTCTGGCAGTCAGAGTATTGAGTATGTAGGCTACTACACACAAAGCAAATTCTTCTTTTTTTTCTTTTTTTTTTTCTTTTTTATTACTCAAATTATTCTTATTGTATTTTTAGTGCTCAAATAAATCACTTATATGATGTCTAAAATTCTGTCTATTATTTTATAATTGAAAAACTATGTATAATGACTAAAATAGTTTGTGGAATTCTTCAGTACATTTGGTGGTAATTTTCATCAGTCAGAGGGGGGTGGGGGGACTAAAAATATTCTCAGAAAAATGATTGCAGGAATCTCATTTTTCACGGTATCCTCTTCAAATCTGAAATATAAACTCATTAAACATGTGACTTTCAACCCATTACTTTTCTGGATTGCTCCAGGACTTATTTTATGTATTTGTTTATGAAATAAAAAAAACATTCAGTGTCGTAAAACATTTTCAAGGCACTTCAGTGTCTATAACTTTTTAATTTTTTGAGCATTATCAACTCTGGATGATGGCTAGTAAAGCCTAGAGTGTCTTCTTTCCAAAGATACCTAAATTGTGTGTGTAGCACGTTATTGACAGGAAATGTTACCATTTTAATTTAGGTAGGTCATTTTCAGCTGTGAGGCCCAAAATGGGGGGTGCAGGCTAACAGGTTAGGTTAAAAAAAAAAAAGAAAGTTTTTTTTGTGGCATTCTGTCCCAAAAAAAAAAAAAAAAAAAAGTGTCAGATGCTCATTGTTTGCCCATTGTTGAAGGCAGTGCTGTACGTGTTGCTGAAGTAGATTATAAATGAGAAAACTTAAAAATGTAAATGAAGAATGATGATTGACAAATTATGATTACAACTAAAATAATATAAAAATAGAAATATTAAAAAAACTTTAACTACAATTCAAATAAAAACTGAAAATATAAAAACAGAAATTAGTTCAAAATGTTAATAAATACTAATACATAAATAATAAATAAGTTTAAAATCACTAAAACTAAAAATGAAATACAATCTAAAGACATGAAAAAACTAATAGAAATGACAAAAGCACACAAAAATGACTAAAACTAACATTTAAACTGAAAATATGAAAAAATGTTAATAAAATATTAATAAATATATGTAAATTAGATTTTTTTTTTTAATTACTATAAAACAGATAAATAAAAATGAATAAAGGCAATCTACTAAAGGCACATCTACTAAAAGTTTAAAATATAAAATGAAAACTGAAAATATAACAACAACAGCTAATTCAATATACTGTGTTAATAAATGATGTAACAATATATAAATAATACTAAAATCACACTGGTTGAAGTTTGTGAATTATTCAGCTACAGTGTTTATTTATTTATTTATTTGTTAATTTATTTATTTAAATGGAACTGGTTATGAAGAAAAATATGCATATATTTCATTTGATTTTGAATAATATGTCTAAAAATATTTGCTAATGCAGATTTTATAGAAACCTAATGAGTAGTCTCTGGACACGTAGAGCGTTCCAAATGAGTCACTTAAAAGGTTCAGTTAGGATTGCCTTTAGAAGATAGCTGCCTATGTAGGCTGTAGACATCATGGCAGATCACTAAGTGTTGGAACAGAGCCTCTCTCTGTCTGTCTGTCCGTCAGTCAATCAGTCTGTCTACCTGTCTGTCTGTGAGTCTGTCTGTCCGTCAGTCAGTCTATCTACCTGTCTGTCTGTTTGTTCTGTGGGTAATGAGCAGTAGATTGTGTGGCTTCATGTCAGTGCCACATTCATGCACACCTTTAGCACTCACCTTTCCGTCACTTCACTACACACACCCACACACACACCTCTGCTTCACTCCAGGACACACACCTCATCATGTCTGCACTTCTGACACACACACACACCTTTTGGCCTGGCCTGTGTGGCCCACACCTGATTACCTTAGATGAGAGGAGCACTCCAGCTGCATTCTGAACACTCACTCACTCACTCACTCACTCTCTCTCTCTCACACACACACACACACACACACACACACACACACACACACACACACACACACACACACACACACATGCTGCGGCTCAGCTTCTCTGCCTCCTGCATTCTGATGGACTGATACATCTGGCTGTATTTGAGATTTTTAACATTGATATTAATAATTAGACATGTTGCCTCCCTCATGTGTCAGTCCCAAATCAGTTTTTGTGAGTTTTGTAAATATTGTTAAATATAATTTAAAAAGTGTAATTTTGCGTGTATCCCATTTTCTTTGTTCTTTAATTGTATTGTGCATACATCAGGAGTATACAAGCTATCAGTCACACTGTTCTCTAGATATCGATACAACAGAATTTCTAAAGTAGAAATCACATTCACTTTCTCCTATTTCTTCTGTTATAATACAATAACATTTCAAAACAGACCTACCATGAAGCATGGAAATGACATAACTGAATAAATCTCCTACTGGAATATATTTCAGTATGTATATAACTAATTTGTAGCAACTTTAAATATATTGCATTTTATACTTATACCCAACCCAGCTAACATAATAATAATGTTTTGCTAATGTTCCTATTAAGTTATGAAATGTTATTTCTGAAAGAATACAGTTTATAAGTGTTTTAAAAACTTTTTGGCTAGGTTAAACAAATGTTATGGAAACATTCCATTTTATCATTTTAAAAACATTATGTGAGCATTACCTTTGAATGTTCAGTGAATGTTCAGAAAGAAATAGTAGTATTTTTTAAAAAAAAAACAAAAAAAACATTACACTGTGTCCTAACCAGACACGATGCAATGGGAGTGATGGGATTCTTTTTTTTCTATTTCTGAGATGTCATGCTTGAACAACAATATACTAACTATGACAATAATGATATCAGGTACTGATTGTGTGCTTTATTTAATGTTAAAATGGTGTAATGTGAGTTTGAGTTTGTTAGACATCCAAATAAAATGTTTTTAAAAAAAAAAAAACGTGTAAATAAAGTTTTTGTGCAAACATTTTAAGAATAGAGAACTTTGAACAAACGTTCTGTTAATGTTCTGAAAGAACATTTGTTCATAACTTTGAGAGAGCCTTGCCATAATGTTAGCCAAAGTTCTGATAACATTCTCTTTTTTTATATTTTATATTTTTTATATTATGTTTGGTGGGTAATCAATGACTCATAGTTAATAACTTTTTATTGCTTAATGCTTTGTGGGGATTTATCATTTGCGATGTCAGTTTGAGCATTTGATTTATGATTTGAGCATTGAATTATAGATTTATTTATTACAGGTTTATACTGGGTTGATAATGAAAATGAAATATCAAATACAAATGATTTTTAATTTGATTTTTGATACAGTTCATGCTTCCCTGAATGAGGAAATGAAGTTTCATTTGAGCATTTGATTTATCATTTGAGCAGCTGTTTAGATAGTTTGATTTATTATTTGATCTTTGTAAGTGTTTTTATTTTCATTTTGTTAGGAAAAAACTTCCATAGAGCAGTTCATTCCATCATTAAGTATGTTAAGTACACAGTCTTGAAACTTTGTCTTTTTTATTTTATTTTATCTTAATATTACATATTAAATTACATATTATATAATTACTATTATTATTAATGTGAAGCAATAAGTAATATAATATTTCTGACTTTGGACTGAGTAGCATTTTCTAATCTGGTTTATAAATGAGTAAAATGACAAACGTATCATTTGTTTTGTGTTTGTTCATTTACCATGTTTTTTGCATCTGTCCTTGCAGACTTTTGCTAATCAGGTTCATCTAACGTAGGACCTTTGCCTCCTTGATGCATTTTATTTGCTTAAATGTGATTGTTTAACATTAATCTCAGTGCCAAGACAGAGTAGTTATGGATTTCCAAGTTCCCAAGTTACATGTTCTGTTGTAACTTGCCTTTCTATTGCACTTTTCTGAGTAAGCAGTGTGAAATTCTCAGTTAAATGGAAAGCAGCGTATTTGGAGCAGTGAGATTTCATGACAGACATGACAGAAATCCAAACGGAAACAATAACAAAGTGTGTTATTGCACAGAAACTCAGCTTAACGTGCAAGATTTGTTGCGTCATGCCTGTTTATGCTATTATACAGTGTTTGTTTTGAGTTCAAATCATAAGGGGTTTGTCTTTCTGCTGTTTTATATTCAACGTTTGCATGCATATGTAAAGAGAACATGTCTGCCCTGTTATTTATTCACCGTGTGTGTGTTTTCTCAGTGGGGATCATAAGGCGTTCCTCTCCGTGTTGGCGGCGGTGTCTCTGGTTCTGATCTTCCTCCTGGTTCAGCGTCACTGCTCGCTGGTGTCTAAGATCGCTCTGGCTCTCGGCCTGCTCGGAGTTTACAGCTATCGCGCCGCCGTCGGAAACGTCCTGTTCCCATGGCAACACAGCAGCCGTGCTGTCTCCAAGTAAGTTTGATGATATTTAAATATCTTATTGACATTCCTTGAATGTCAGATGGTGAATAAATTAGCTCCCCTCATTATCATTGTCGTCCAATTGTCTGAAGTTTCTTCGCTAACTTTATGTCCGTGAGCTTCTCTCGTTGGAACCCTGGCTCTCGCTGAATGCGGGGATGGAGTGTTTTTCGAGGGTTTTTAATGCGAGAGCTTGACCTGAGACGCTTCGATTCTGGCTGCGGTGAGTGGAGGTTTGTTTAGTGTAGACTCAGAAATTATTAAAAGGAATAGTTCACCCAAAAATGATTTAAACAGTTGACGGTAGCCATTGAATTTCATTGTATGGAAAAAAATAGTATGGAAGTCAATGGCTACTGTCAACTGTTTGGTTACCAACATTCTTCAAAATATCTCTTTTGTGTTCAACAGAAGAAAGAAAGTCAGGTTTGGAACAACTTGAGAGTGAGTAAACATTGACATCATTTTTGGGTGCACTGTTGCTTTAACAGGAATTACAGGAAATAGACCTCTGTCTTTGGCTTGAATGAGACCATGGATGGTTTGGTCCAGAAAGGACCGAATTGACATTCAGAGCCCAAATCTGCTCTGATCTCTCACACACTGGACAAACCAAGTCAGCACACATCAGACTGACCGTTTTTATTTAAAGTATAAAAGTAGTAGTTTCTCTGAAATATGTTTTATATACCATAAGCTAAGCACATGTGAATATGATTGTATAGTTTAGAGCAGGGGTGCCCAAACTCGGTCCTGGAGGGCCGATGTCCTGCAGAGTTTAGCTCCAACCCTAATTAAACACACCTGAACCAGCTAATCAAGCTCTTACTAGGCATACTGGTAGCTTCCAGGCAGGTGTGTTGAGGCAAGTTGGAGCTAAACTCTGCAGGACATCGGCCCTCCAGGACCGAGTTTGGGCACCTCTGGTTTAGAGGTACTAAGCACCCAGGGCCTGATGTTACAGACCATAAATATATTTTTAAAAAACTTGCAACTGTATTTATTTTGCATTTATATACACTAGCATTCAGAAGTTTAGGGTCAGTAGGATATTTTTTTCAAATGTTTTGAAAGAAGCCTTTTATGTACGAAGGCGTTTTAGTGCCACGTTAAAAAATTAAAAAAATCTAAAATTACAAGATTCGAAATTACGAGAATAAAGTCAAAATATTTCGAGAATAAAGTTGAAATTATGAGAATAAAGTCGAAATTATGAAAATAAAGTTGAAAGTTCGGGAAAGTTGAAATTACAAGAATAAAATCGAAATTACGAGAATAAAGACAAAATATTTTGAGAATAAAGTTGAGAATAAAGTTGAAATTACGAGAATAAAGTCAAAATATTTTGAGAATAGTCAAAATTGTGAGAATAAAGTCACAATTATGAGAATAAAGTTGAAATATTTAGAAAATAAAGTCGAAATTACAAGAATAAAGTCGAAATTATGAAAATAGTCAATTTCAAGAATAAAGTTGAAATTACGAGAATAAAGTCAAAATGTTTTGAGAATAGTCAAAATCACTAGAATAAAGACGAAATGTTTCGAGAATAAAGTCACATTACGAGAATAAAGTCAAAATATTTCGAGAATAAAGTCGAAATTATGAAAATAAAGTTGAAAGTTCGGGAAAGTTGAAATTACAAGAATAAAATCGAAATTACGAGAATAAAGACAAAATATTTTGAGAATAAAGTTGAGAATAAAGTTGAAATTACGAGAATAAAGTCAAAATATTTTGAGAATAGTCAAAATTGTGAGAATAAAGTCACAATTATGAGAATAAAGTTGAAATATTTAGAAAATAAAGTCGAAATTACAAGAATAAAGTCGAAATTATGAAAATAGTCAATTTCAAGAATAAAGTTGAAATTACGAGAATAAAGTCAAAATGTTTTGAGAATAGTCAAAATCACTAGAATAAAGACGAAATGTTTCGAGAATAAAGTCACATTACGAAAATAAAGTCAAAATATTTTGAGAATAAAGTCAAAATTACAAGAATAAAGTTAAAATTACGAGAATAAAGTCGAAATTTTGAGAGTAAAGTCGAAATATTTCGAGAATAAAGTTGAGAATAAAGTTGAAATTACGAGAATAAAGTCAAAATATTTTGAGAATAGTCAAAATTGTGAGAATAAAGTCACAATTATGAGAATAAAGTTGAAATATTTAGAAAATAAAGTCGAAATTACAAGAATAAAGTCGAAATTATGAAAATAAAGTCGAAATGTTTCGAGAATACAGTCAAAATCACGAGAATAAAGACGAAATGTTTCGAGAATAAAGTCACATTATGAAAATAAAGTCAAAATATTTTGAGAATAAAGTCAAAATTACGAGAATTAAATCTTAGCAATTAAAGTTATAATATAATAATTAAATAATTTAATTTTTAACGTGGCATTAAAACGCCTTCGCATTTATGCACACCAAGGCTGCATTTATTTAATCAATAATACAGTAAAAATTGTAATATTTTGAAATATTATTACAATTTAAAATAACTGTTTTCTGTTTTCTAATATATTTTAAAATGTAATTTATTTCTGTGATCAAAGCTGAATTTTCAGCATCATTACTCTAGTCTTAAGTGTCACATGATCCTTCAGAAATCATTCTAATATGCTGATTTGCTGCTTAAGAAACATTTCTGATTATTGTCAAAGTTGAAAACAGTTGTGCTGCTTTATATTTTTGCTGGAAATGATTAGAAAAAAGAATAGCATTCATTAAATTTTAGATGTCTTTACTGTCACATTTGTTCAAAGCAGTAAGGAGACATGCAAGAAGTGCTACAATGGTCATTATCATAAACTAGCAAAGCTTTGTTTTTATGGTCAGTTTTCTCTTTCAGGTCAATGACAGTGATGACGGAGATTTAGAAAAGTTAGCTGTGCACTTCCAGTGCATCCATCGGTCAAGCATTCGTCATATCCATTTGTGTACTTGTGTAGAGTGTGTCTGGCCTAAGAGAGTCTGAGAGCACTATTTTATACTATACCAATTCTTCACACACACTCATAAAAGTGCAAAGAGTTTTCTGAGGCAGACACACACACACACACACACACACACAGTTCCAGTTTACTCCTGACAAAATCTCGCTGCTCGGCTTTTCCCCTTGACATTTACTCCCACCTAATTAAATCTTTGACCTCCTGCCCTTGGTGTAGCGCCACAGGCTGTGTTCCATTACACGCTCTCCATATGACAGAGGGAGCGCGAGCGTGAGGTAATTGGCAGTGCCACCCTGTGCCACCAGAGCCACTCTCACACTCATTAATCACTGCAGGACATTGTTTATGTTGCCCTGGCAACCTCTGGCTCGCCTGTTAAGCAGACGTCCGCTGACTTCTGCCCCATCATTTAGACTCGCTCTCTCTCCCTCGTTTTCTGTCTTTAAATCACAAGTTTTCTGCTTTTGACCTAAATGAATGTTGATTGTAGTGCATTTAAAGGGGTAGTTTGGCTAAAAATGAAATTCTAATTTATATTTGTCATTTCAAACCTGTATGATTTGTCTTCTAAGGGAAAAAAATTGCATTGGTTGATTTTTTTTTTTTTCCCCCCCTGCAAATAAAATAAATGGGAACTGGGGGTTTCAAGCTCCAAAAAAGTTCCCATTTATTTCAATTGCCTTTCAAGTATTGACCACGCGTATCAGGGAAATCACAGCCATGAATATGGCAAATGAGCCAATCACCTTATTGATAAAAGCAATACAATTTTTGCCATATTTAATTATAAATAAATTATATGAATACAATTATGTTATTGTATTAAATTTATTATGCCTTTGTATATTTAGAATGCATATGTTTTTTTCTCATAAGTTAAATATATTAAACACTATATATTATAGTATAATTAAAAATATAATATAATATATAATAAATATATATTTATTTATATAAATATAAATAAATATATATAGAAACAAAGAAAATTACAAAAGACCTAATTCAAAATTTGAACTAATACATATATATATATATATATATATATATATATATATATATATACACACACACTAGTATACATATACACACACACGTACGTGTGTGTGTGTGTGTGTGTGTGAAAAAGAAAAGAAAAAAGAGAAAATACTGCCTTTGCACAAGATGCACAATCACACATGACCCAATGAACAAGTAAAAACTGCCCATGACAGCTGATTCAGTGTGTGCTGTGTGATCTAGCTGTTAACAGTTAATACCTTTCTGAATAGATATGTAAATCACAGATATGTTTCACGCTGCTCTTAGAAGCGTAAACAACCTTGAGTCTGTTTTGCATCTGATTTATTCGTGTTAAAAGACCAAAACAAGAATTACTGTACCACATGCATGAAACAAGCTACTAAACAACTCAGCGTGTGGTATTTAGTCCATTTGAAATAGGTTTCTTGATGTAAACAAGAAGTATTAATAGCTTTTCTGATTTCATAAGCATATTTTTAGCATGTACACAGCATAATGTTGTTATGACAGAATCACATCTTTTACATACCAGTCAATCCCAGAATGCAATGCAACAAGGTCAGTGAAAAAAAAAAATGGTACAAATCTTGATTTTGAGCTCATTGTTGTTTAGTTTTGCTTTTTTTGAAACATTGTTCCACCTTTGATTAAATAATATAAATTAAACCAAAGCGCAGTCAACTGTAGTGGAAAGAAAATCATAAACACACAAAAGACGGAGTGAAAAGATGTCAAGCAAAATGCTTTTTTTAATCAGAGTTTATGTTCAAAGCTGTTTACGGGGGAAATGATTGTTGTCAGAGAAAGCTGAGTGCAAAAGAAATAAACAAGAATTTTGGAGTATTTGAGTGGAGTGTGGAAAATGAAGTGTGGCAGCGTCTTAGTTCAGTAGTGACAGTATGAGAGATCAGCTGAAGTGAACATCATAAACTGTGTTGTCTGAAAAGCATCTTACATGCAGAATATAGAATCTCTACAGTCAGAGACTTCAGCAAAGTCTGTGTTTACCGTCAGAGAGGAAAACATAATTTCCAAAAGCGCATCTCAAGGGACGGAGGAAATATTGTGAGCTGTTACAGGTCTGGTGAGATCATAGCGCTTTGAGCATTAAAGCTTAATATTTTCTCTTGCAGATATGTGCACAAGCCAGAGAAATGAGCTGAAGCGTAGCCAGTTCGTGCAACAAATAATAAGGAAAAACAAAAGGGAAAAATTCAGAGCAGACGTACTCGCTGAAATAAACACATATCCAAGTAGTAACTCCACAGTTGATTACTGGTTGATGAATTTTTCTGATTCTGATGGAGCGTGATTGAACTTTTTCTATACTTATATATATATATATACAGGTGGCCAAAAGTTTGGAATAATTAAATGAAAGAAGTCTCTGATGCTCATCAAGGCTGTATTTGTTTGATCAAAAATACAGTTAAAACAGTAATATTGTGAAAAATTATTACAATTTAAATCAACTGTTTTCCATTTGAATATGTTTTAAAATATAATTTATTTCTGTGATGCAAGGCTGAATTTTCTCATATTTAATATATAATCTATTATTCTGATTTTCTGATAAAAAGCATTTCCTGTTATTATCAGTGTTGAAAACAGTTGTGTTCCAGTTGTTGAAAACAATGTTTTTGAGGAAACTGTAATACATTTTTTTCAGCATTTTTTAAAATGTATTTATTTATTTGAATGGAAAGTTCAAAAGAGCATATGTATTTGAAATTTTGTACTTTGTAAATGTTTTTACAACTTCCTGTTTGCTTCAGAAACCAAAACGTTGAACAATGTTCACGGCGAACACGGCAAAGTTTTTCAACTCAAGTGGTGTTTATTCTCTTTAGCATGTAGTGTGATATATTTCACTCAGTTCCCTGAGCATTCTAATTCTATTTCAGCAAGCGAAGAAAATTTTTTTACTCACATCCGTGAAGTATTAAGTACGTTACGGTGTCTGACAGACAGCACATTGAAGCCGCTCAGGCTGCCATTTTTCCTTTTCCTACTGGAAATCAAAACATCTAGTAGTGTGTTTTTCAGTAAATGTGTGTACTTGCTAAACTTTTGCAGGCTTCTTGTAAATGCTACTGTGTATTGTGCATGTTATTTTTTGACAGACATCGATGTTGTGATTATTGAAATGATGTGGATTTGAAAACAGATGCACCATAATAATTTATTTATTATTGGCCAGTACTCAGTGAAGTGATTGGTGCCCATAAATTGCATTATGTTGATGTTTTTAGTTCTATTATTCCAACCGACAGCCAGCTTAAGTTTTTGACGGACATGATAACATGCAAAAGGGTTAAATGTGTTTGGTTTTTGAGTACTACAAAACGTGCTGGAGGCATTTGAAATGGTTTTTGCCTACCTAGACTCATGACGAAAATGTAGCTCTGGTTACTTTTTCGCAAGACGTGAAATACATACCAATAAGTACATATCGCAGCAGTTTCCAACAGAAATTAACACTAGAGGTGGTAAAACATTGAGCACTTGTAATTGTTTTCATGCGCAGTTATGATTACAGCTCCATATGTTTCGCTTTCCAGACATCACAAACTTGTTCGGTAGCTCAGCCGGCACAGAATTGAACTTACGATGAGGAATCCTTGGGTGTGAATCCCATCAAAAACATGACTCACGATGAAAGAACTGAAAGATGAGAGATCGAAAAACAAGCTAAAACGGGTTTTGTTCATACTGTCGGGTAGGTTTAGGTGTAGTGCAGATGGTACATTATTTTAAAATGTCACGGAGCGTTAGAGTTATAGCGCCAGTCAACGGAGATTTCAAGTCAGAACTGCGGTGAGATGTACAAAACCAACGTCACATAAAACCCACCATATATACGTTCATCTGTTCGGGGGAAAAATCCGATCACTCTTTTAGCGCCACTCAGTGGACATTTCACATAGAATATGTCACGAAATGTACATGGCGGTACATATTTGGCATCTTGCAAAAAAGTTGCCACATGTACGTATTCGTCACGAGATCAGGTTGGTTTTTGCATAGTGCATTACACTTATTTTACAGAATGAAGTTTATTTTGTGACTTAAATTACAGAGATTAACGTTTGACTTGTCAAAAATCTTACGTTCAGCTGTAGCAAATTTGTTGACTTTTGAAAATCAAATTAATTTTTTTCTCAGGAAAGGAGTGGTTTTGATGCACAAAGTTGTTTTTATTGTCTCTCACAACAAAAATATTTCATTTAAACCCATTAAAAATTCCGATCCTGTTGTAAATAATAGAATAGAAAAACTGTTGATCCGTTATTACCCATTAGCAGATTTTGATTCATATATAAAAAATAGTTTGTTTGGTTGTTTGTCTTTACCAAATTCCACACAGAGAGTCAAAAAATGATGTTTAATCTGCCAAAAATGATTTTATTCTACAAACCAAACATGATTTTTTTCCCTGCTAGGTTACCAATGCCACATTCATATTCAAATAAAGCAGCAGTGACGCGAATCTGCATGTAGGGTCTTCCACAGGCCACATATGAGACTGTACTGCCCTGCACCCTTGAGAGCACTCGCCTCAAGTGTTCTGCCCTCCAGAGTGAGGTCCTTCATGTTCACTTTCAAGTGGAATTTGCGCTTTTTTCTCTGCCTTTTAGATCCAAACACTTCTGAAAATAGTAATTAAAAGCACTCCGGCACACCTGCGTCAGGACGAGGCCCATAAAAACCTCTATTTTTATCCTGATTAATCTAGGGGTATGTGTTGTGCTGACACCTCATTTGAGAGTGTTTATGCATGCGGATCCCACATAGAGATGGAAATGAATTCTGCCTCAGATCAAGAAATAGACACATTAATGTGTGCACGCACTCACATATTTCTTTTTTTGACCACTTTGAGATACTACCTGTATAAAAAATGTATTAAACAACAAGTGTGGCGTGTTGCACGTCTCGCACGGTTTGTGCTACGAACATGAGTGATATCTCAAATCGTGTGGCTTGTTGAGGAAAGGTGTGCTAGTGCTTTTCTGAGCAATCAGATGTGCAATTTTTGCTGGGCAGACAGTAAAATAATCCCATAGGGGTGGTCTTGAGCTGTATCAATGGACCAGAATATCATTAGAGAGACTGAGATGAAGATGAGCCGTTTTGGCCACTTTGCAACTACCCTGAACATCATGGCAAAACCCTAGCAATCATGGCACAACTTTTTCATGTGTTTATTTTAACCCCCTAGTATTGTTCATTTGGGAGTCACACTTGTGTTGTTCGCGGTCAAAACTGCGATCGTACCATTCCGATGAAGTAGCGATTTCCATACATTTCCAAACATTTTTATTTTTTTTTTGGTCTAAAATGACCAAACACCACCAGAGGGTTAATCATAATAAACTGAATGACACTGTGTCAAAGTGCTCTGATTGTTTGTTTTTGGGGGTTTTTTTCATTCAGTATTTAATGCATGTTTGTTTGTATTTATTTTTTTATTTTCTTTTTATATTTTCTTAATTTTTAATTTTATTTATTTTTTTGTTTGTTTGTTTGTTTGTTTATTCCAATTTTTTATCTTTTTTCATTTTTTGTTTCTTCTTTTATTAATGAGTTTGATAATTTTATCGTTCTTTAGTCTTGTTTGTTCATCCATTCACTTGTTGATTCTTGCAGCTGTTCAGTCTTATTTATTTATCTATCAGAATTCAACACAGTAGCAACCACCCACAACACCCTAGCAACCATCTATAACAACATAAGAATCACGGCACAACTTTTGCATGTGTTTATGTTGATCATATTAACCTGCGTGACTCTAGGTCCAAGTGCTGTGCTCTAGGGTGAAAGGTCATATTGTTCTCTCATTTCCTCCAAAACCAGACGGACAGCTGCAGGCACAACAGATCAGCAACACTGGAATTGAATAAAACAGAAAGACGGGGGTGAATGAATAAATAAACAGACATTTCGTGTTTTCAGCATATTTATTGAGTTTATGTAAGGCGGCGCGTGGGGTCTGTTGTCTGGAGACCGCCGACCACGGTCTTGCACAACATTTGCCTTTATTAGAGAGGATATTTTTAAATCTGACGCAATATCCGGCAACCCAAACCACCTCTCTTTCACACACATCACACACACACACTGATATTATTGTTATTTTTGTGCATTTCACACACCTTCAGTGCCAGACTGAAACCCGTCAGACTGAGTGAATTGTTGGCAGAACTTATGATTAATGATATTCAGATGAATGCTACAGAACAAAATGGACAAACCTCAGTCTGATTGGCTAGATCTGCACAGTAAGGATGCACAGGTTTTTACTGGATTTGACACAATTTATAAGGTGCATAATGTTTGTGAATCCAGCACGTTGTAGAATGAGCCTCATTTGCATGGATTTGCCTAATGAAGATTGACCTCATTTAAATATGCGTGTTGCAGCACTGTAAAAGTGCATATGCAGCTGGTTTTGTTGGCCGTTTTAATATTGAGGATCAAATATGTTCAGATTAATGCAGCATCTTCACTTTCAGTGTTATTTGTCACTGGAAACTTTGGGTTATTGGCTTGAAGACTGTTCAAAACACAGTGTCAGTATGAACATGAGTTCAGTAGTAAAACATGATTCCAGGGCAGTTATTGTTTTTTATTAAGAAGTTTTTGCTGACACCAGCGAACTGAAGTGCACTGATGTTACTTTTACTTGTTCTGTGACACAATAGAGCTTCATAAATGTTTATATATAGTCTTTCTAGAAATAGTCTCTAGTGGCCTTTAACTGTGCAGTCTGTTCATCCACAGCAGTTTGGTGGAGCTGGTTTAGCAGCACAGTATCACCGAGGGGGCGGGGTCTATGAGGAACACCATTTGATCAGTGTTCAACTGAAGGGGCGGGGTCTGTGAGGAATACCTTCTGATTGGTGCTCAATTTTCACCTTCTTTTCTTTTTTAATTTCTTTATTAATACATTTGTTTGAACTTTCATTTTCTTTTTGTTCATTTGTTTGTTCACTTGATTTTATTTTTGATTGATAACTTATTGATGTATTAATTAATTTATTTATTTTTTTCCTCCAATTATTCATAAATATTGATTAATTTATTCAGACTGTTTGTTTCTTTAGTTATTCATTTGAACTTTTTATTTTGCTCAGTTGTTTATTGATGCAATTAATTTTGTTTATTTTTTCCAGTTATTTAAGTTTCTTTTTGTTTTTCCCTGTTGTTTATTCTTTTTTGTTTCTTTAATCTGTCTTTTTTTTGCTCAGTTTATTTTAGTTTTGTTTATTTATTTTAAATGTTATTTTTTTTAACTTTTGTTCATTCCTTTATTTGTTTATTTGATTGTTCTTTTTCATTTGTTTATTTGTTCGTTCCTGTGATTGTTCAGTATTTAATTGTTTATTTATTCATTCAAATTTTTTCTTTCTTTCTTTCTTTCTTTCTTTCTTTCTTTCTTTCTTTCTCTTTTTTATTTGTTTGATCTTTACTCAGTATTTATTTATTTATTCATTTATTAATTCAAATTCTTTGCTCTTTCTTTCTTTCTTGCCACATCTCTCTATTTATCTCTATTACATAAAATTTTTTCCTCTGTGTTTTATGGTCATTCTTCTCTTTGAGTGGCACTACAGTATAAATAACACCAGACATGAATGGACATTCATGGTTTCAGTCGCTCTCATTCTTTCTTTCTTTCTCTCTCACACTCTGATTGAGTTGCTGTCGTTGTAGATAAATAAAGCATGATGGAACATCTGCTTTCTTTCTCCAAGCAAAGACATGCTAATGTGTTTAGATCATCTTCTCCTTTCTTATGCTGTAGTTCACAATAGCTTTTTAAAACCACTCGGCACTTTGTTGCTTACCCTCATGTAATTTCAAACCCGGTGTGACTTTCTCTCTTCTGTGAAACCGAAATTTAGAAAAATGATTCATTCTGCTCTTTTCCACATATTGTATGACTTCAGAAGAATTGGAAAAGAGCAGCACAAACATTTTGCATAAACACAGTCTCATTTTGCGTTCTACAGAAGAAAGGAAGTCATACAGGTTGTAATGAGTGTGAGATTAACGGATGACCGAATTTTCATTTTTGCCTGAAGAACTCCTTTTTTAACCTTTATAAATATGATTTATGAGTTCACAAAGTTTATTAAACTTATTAGCTAGGTGAGTAGCATTATTGTACACATGAATGAACATATAAACAAGTGAAAATAGATCAAATAAACAAAAGAAAAAATAAATGAAAATGAACAAATATTTAGAATAGATAGATAGATAGATAGATAGATAGATAGATAGATAGATAGATAGATAGATAGATAAAATACTGCAGGAATGAACAAAAGAAAAAGAAAGATCAAATAAACAGAATGAACAAAAGAAGAAATGAAAAAGAAGAACTATTTAGAATAAATAAACTGAAAAATTACAAATGAGCAAAAAAAAAAGATCAGAGGAACAAAATAACAAAAGAATAATCAAAAGAAAAAAAAACAAAAAGAAAGATCAAATAATTGGAACAAATAAAAGACTGAAAAATTGCATAAATGAACAATTGAGCAAAATAAAAAAAAATCAAATGAATAACAAAAGCAAACTATTTGAATAAATGAGTAGACTGAAAAAAAACAATAAATGAACAAAAAAAAACTAAAAGAAAATCAAATGTACAAACTAATGAACAAAAGGAAAAACAAAAATGAAAGATCAAACAAATGAATCAATAAAGAAAGAAGTCAGTCAGTCATACAGGTTGTATCAACAAGAGTGTGAGTATAAATGATGACGGAATTTAAATTTTTTGCATGAAACACACCTTTTAAACATTTAAAAAAATAGTAGAAAATAATAGACTTCCCCAAGTTTATTGAACTTGAAGCATTAGCTTTGCAGGTAATAAAACACAATACTAATTGTTCCTCATTTGTTTGTGCAGGGTAAAGCAAATCCAGAGTCTGGACTCTCGTTCAAGTGTGTGTGTGTGTGTGATGATTTTCTCTGGCCGTCACTTTTCCTGCTGCGTCACTCTCTCAGCATATGCGTCCATCCTGGGAACAACGTGCCGTTGCCAAGTTCTGGTTGGCATGGTAACGCGTGTTGGATTAAAGTGTTTTGTGCAGATGTAGTTTGCTCTCTGATG